>JAUELF010280795.1:0-10441 GCA_031471495.1 Clinocardium nuttallii | reverse complement strand
AGACAGACAGACAGACAGACAGACAGACAGACAGACAGACAGACAGACAGACAGACAGACAGATGAGGAGAAGAGACAGAGAGACAGAGATAGAGAGGGGGAGAGAGCGAAGATTTCGTGTGACGTAACTGTTGTCTACCATTCCAACTCTGAATTATTATAATAGTATAATATACTTATCTAGCGGACAGTATACATGGTTTAGCTGAATACGGTGTGGATGCACCGGCTAGGCTGGCTCAATAATGTGGGTACACGGTTAACGATTTAATTCAGTCGTCAATCTGCATGACTTTCATTTTTTAAAGATAAGCTATTGAGTTAGGCATATTTTCTTTTATCATTAAATTATGGGTTTCTTAGTTATTTCCTTTTACAATTATCTTAAGATAGAAGGCTTCGAAGAAAAGATGATTTACTTGTTAGAACAAGAAGGAACAATTAATATCAGTGAGTTGTATTCAAACAAAAGCATAATATATTTTATAATTGGTACATATTTCTGTACTCTGTAATTCACTATTAAATGGATTTAACAAAACAATGTTCAACATTATCGACTAAAAAGAATCTCGAATCAAATCTGAGGAGAATGTTCAGTTTGATGTCATATTGCATCACTTCCCACATACAAAGAGATAAATTGCCCACTTTGAGCAATACCTGTTTTATCCACAGTGTGTCTGCTTGTGACATAGCAAGGCTCGATTCAGGAAGAGCGATATGAACTCCCTTCGTAAATAGCGACTTTTCTCACCGTGTTGTATTGTAACGTTTCTAAATCATTAGTACGATCATTTACCCGCGGGGCTTGAGTTAGGTATGATGATAAAATACTTCTTCATCCGCATCGTCCGAAATGCATCCTTTCGAAGTATGTGTCATATGTAAATTTATCTCATTCGTAATACTAATAATACGCCGTATAAGTCGTTGAAAGTAAATATATCTCATAAAACATAAGTGGGTGTAGAACATGATTTTCGGACAATGCAAACCATGCACATATGCGTAGTCTGGTATTGGTTTTAAAATATTTTTAAAAAACACATGACAACTGAGTTTCTCTACGTCGCGGTCCGTAAATGTCCCCTTTCAAACCGCGCATGAGAAAACAAGTAACAGGGTCATTAAAACAGTGTAATATTATTACCAATTTAACCATTTCCTTTAGGTAACATAATTACTACATTAACATCGGGTTTTTATTGCACGTTCTACACGGACTTTAATGACATCCCTGCCGTTTTTTAAAGCGATGCATCTTTGCTTTAATTTACGGTAGTTGTTTTACGGTTAATGTGTTACGGTAGATGTTTTACGTTAGATGTTTTACGGTAGATGTTTAACGTTATATGTTTTACGGTAGATGGTGGATGTGTTACGGTTGATGTGTTAAGGTAGATGTTTTACGGGAGTTGTTTTACGTTAGATGGTTTACGTTAGATGGTAGATGTGTTATGGTAGATGTTTTACGGTAGATGTTTTACGGGAGTTGATTTACGTTTAGTAGTTTTACGGTAGATGGTAGATGTGTTACGGTAAATGTTTTACAGCAAATGTTTTACGGTAAAGGATGGTTTACGGTATATGTTTTACGATATATGATGTTTTCCGGTAGATGAAGATTTACGGTAGATATTGTATATGCATTCATAGGACTGAACCTGTTTTCTGCTCTTTTCTTTTTATATTTTATATGGATAGTTTTAGAGTTGAATAATATATTATTTGGTGTTTTACGCCGCTTTCAACAATGTTTTTAGTTATAGGACGACATGTCCTTGATAAGTTACCAGTACTACTGGTCCATTTATCCTGATACCAGCCAGTCAGTGGTTATTCTAACCCCGTTAGCAACAAAGAGGGCAGCCAACAGTACAATTTTAAAGTTTTTGGCATAACTCCTCTACACTAGTGAATAAACCATTGATACTCAACGGTATGAGCTGTGTTCATTTCCCACTTTCGACTTTCCTTATTTGAATAAATTTAGTTATGATTTATGGTGAGTAGTCCTCTTTTTCAATCGTTGTCTTCCATTTGGCCGCGTTTTGGCCCTGAATATCATAAACGGACGACGTTTTACAAACATTGGCGAAATAAGAAGACCTACGTCGGCCTGCCTCGGCATAATCTTGTCAACTTCATTCATTATTATTTTTTTCAGAGTAATTATTTGATCCCATATAAATGCATCCTGTAACAAATCAAAGGCAACGGTAATAGTTGAATGATCACCTCAATTGTGTAGTGATAGAGCGCCCGACTTGAGCGATGGAGGTCGCAGGTTCTATTACGGACTGATACCAAAGACTGTAAAAGATGGGTGTAATGGCTTTCAGGGTAGTAGGGTTAGCACTACGACTGACTCACTGGTGTCGGGATAAATACATCAGCAGTACTGGTATCTTAGTATGTTAAAGCTTACTACACAACCAGACCATACATAAATGTGTTGATCTTTAAAAGTGATTACAAGAACACAGTGATGAATTTGGCTAAATATATACGAGAAGCATCAATTCTACTTTTGATTTTTATTCATTGAAATTTATATGACATTTATCATTATTGAACATTTTGGCATTACATTGTATAATATAAATTGATGAAGTAATATAGATTACATCTGTAATTGACTATAGTGTGTGTATCCTTGTATATATGTATGTTATATCGAAATAATGATTATAGCTCATTTTGATGACTTTATTCAAATATGTATATACTTTTTTGTATGTAGCTAGAAAGTATCTAAAGTTTACGTTACCAAATAAGTCATTTCTATATCTATATAACTTTAAAATTGTTTAAAACGGCGTAAAACATCATAAAACAAACAAGTTAGTTAAAGAAATTGGGCAGGATAAGCGTTGCAATCTCTTATCAGGTATATAATAGTGTGATTATACTCGACCGTTTATCAGGTATATAATAGTGTGTTTATACTCGACCGTTTATCAGGTATATAATAGTGTGATTATACTCGACCGTTTATCAGGTATATAATAGTGTGTTCATACTCGACCGTTTATCAGGTATATAATAGTGTGTTCATACTCGACCGTTTATCAGGTATATAATAGTGTGTTTATACTCGACCGTTTATCAGGTATATAATAGTGTGTTCATACTCGACCGTTTATCAGGTGTATAATAATGTGTTTATACTCGACCGTTTATCAGGTATATAATAGTGTGTTCATACTCGACCGTTTATCAGGTATATACTAGTGTGTTCATACTCGACCGTTTATCATGTATATAATAGTGTGTTCATACTCGACCGTTTCATCTATAGAAACATCCTCATTAACCCTATGCCGCATACTGGAAATCTGCAGCAGACGACTTTTAAAAATGTATACTTAAAAGTAGAAAATCTCTATAATTGTTAAGATAATTACTGAAAAAAGTTAAAAACATGGTGATAAGAGAAAGAATTGTTCGGTTTAAGCAATTTCGCATTTCGTCACGATGTTTCCAAAAGACGCCTGCTGCAGGGGATTCAGAAAGCGTCTGTATGTGGAAAATGGTTAACCTCTTATCAACATGAACAAATAATGCACCAGACGACTTAGTAAATATCTAAAAACAAATAGCAAAAATTCCAAAATATGTTGATTTTTATATGGGATAGAGTTGAAAACATTATTGCAAAATTAGAAATTGTTCAATATGAATGAGGAATGTCTGCTTTTACCACAATGCTTTCAAGAGTCGTCTGCTACAGATGCGCTGAACTCTGTCTGCACGTGGGAAAGGGTTAATCATGACAGGCGCATAAATCACAAAGTATACCATGGCTGAATTCACAGCGACATTGTATTGCTGAAGATATTTATTTAGTTTCTTTTTTATCGGGAGGTGATTGAGCATTAACGGTGAATTATATTCTAATAAATTCACCGTTTCAATAAGTCTGGTTTATCGACAACAAACTCACCTCTTTTTATATAATTCAGGTGAGGGAGCATTTTATTCACCTTATTTAATCCCCTCCACATGAACACATGTATATATTGTATTCGCTAATGGTAGTAATTCATATATTGTCAATTTGATTATTATCATTATATTGTACTTTAGTTTGATGATTTACAAAAGTTCAACCCGACTTTATGTAAGCTGTATTTCTTTAGAATATCGCTCACTACATAGTATAATTATAATGTTAATACCTTTTTTATAAAATATGTTTATTAACACATACAAACTGCAATAAGGTTTACATGTAATGAAAATGAGCCGTCCCGTGAGAAAACCAACATTGTGGACTCTGCGTAAAGTATCGACCCGGACAGACACAGTTCGCCTCCTGTAGATGTTCTGTTTCAGGAATCATTACTCTTTACCTATATCCCCGAGACAGAATGTGTCGGCTTACGCAGAGGCCATAATGTTGGTTTTCTTGCAGGACGGCTCAAATCATATCTACTAAGGTTTGTTTTCCTCCTGGATCACTGCTCAAATTGTCATTAATTAATACCGGTTGTACCGTGTAATAAATCTTTTGTTTATGGTTGAATTCGAAACAGACATAACGACAATACATACTCCGGCGTTTACGACATTAGGTCAACCACTTATTCGTCTGGCACTTGTGGTCACATACAGACGACATTATGTAGTCTGTCATTAGACCATAATTTATTATGCATAATGTATCGTCTGTTATTATTGATATTCGTCTGTGATATCATCTGTGTTCAACCAGGGACACTATATTACTGTAGTGTCCCTGGTTCAACCATTTACATGGTCCAGACGACAAATACGACGACATATGAAACAACAGTGGAAACATTCCACTGAAAATGTTTCAAATGAGCTTTCTTTTTTTCTTTTTGCACAATGCTTTTTTATTTCTCTATCATAACAACATGTTTATGTTTCACGTATTCCCAAAATTAAAAAGGGGGGATTTTAATAATATAAGTGGAGGAGAAAAGGGAATATGACATCTTGTAGATTGATAATGAAATGGAAGGGAGACATCGATACACAACGTACAACATAATATAAATTTATTTACACTCATACTCGTATCAGCTCAGTGTGCATAACCTATATATTAGCCGTCCCGCCTGACAACCAACAGTGCACTCTGCGTAAAGTATTGACCCGGATCAGACTAAGCATGCCGTGTAGGCTTACCCGGATAGACACTTTTAGCCTCATGTGTATTTTCTGTTTCAGGAATCATTACTCTATACCTCTATCCACTTGAGGCTGATCCAGATTGATACATTACGTCCATAATGTTGGTTTTCTCGCAGGACGGCTCGTATTAGAAAGCTTAGCACACGTGGTATTGGATATAGTTGTCAAATAAGTGATGTTGGTTTCCAAAGCGAAACCTTTTAGTAGTTTTATACATCTTATTAAAGAGATACTTCCTAAGAGGGTATCTTATTTGATAAACTTAGATTCAAGAACGTATCAAAATGGGCATGTTTCATGTTTCATGTTTCATGTTTCATGTTTCTTAGTCCAAAATTTGATCCTGTAAACCTATAGTGTGGGAGCTAAAAACCAATCGTTTTATCGAGACGATTTTGATGGCCTGTCATGAGATAGGATCTTAACAGTTTATATAAACCCTTTCCCTTATATAGACTCTTCCTGACGCCTCTGCTGCAGACGGCTTTTTGAAAACATAGTGACAAAAGAAGAAATTGCACAAATCGTGCAATTTCTCATTTTGCCACAATGTTTTCCACTTTTCATCATAGGTTATCCATTCAATTATAGAGATTTTTTATTTTTTGAAAAAATACGTTCCAAGTCGTCTGCTGCATACTTGTCGTATGAGAGAAATGTATTTGAGACTCACTTCATTCCATCTGATCAATGCTTATGGTCAGTTTACGTATGCTAAAAACATATCTCGATACAACTTGGACACGCAATAGCTCGAATGTTCGATTACTGTAACATGCGCTAAATCGAACATGTGATATCTCGAACATGTGATATATCAGACATGCGATAACTTAAACATGTGATAACTCGAATATGTTATAACTGGAACATACGCTAACACGAACATGTGATATATCGGACATGCAATAACTTAAACATTTGATAGCTCGAATATGTGATCACTCGAATATGTGATCACTCGAATATGTGATTACTTAAATGTGTGATAAGTTGAACATGTGATAACTCGTACAGAATAGCTACTGCGCTGGGGGTTTTCACATAAATGTACCAAATGTATTAAAATTAAAGTATTATTCAAAATCAAACTTGAAAGTACATACATGTATTTAGCATCAAAATTATCGTGACATCAAGTAGGGTATGCGTAAATAATCTCAGTTTAGTAAATATGTTCATTATAAAGTTTGTCACAAAGGACGGAAGGACGAGCGGAAGGAAGGACTATGCACGATGTTAAATTGAGTCGTGTTTGCGATTTGGGGCATTTCGTATCTCATCGGTTTTACATATTTTGAATTACATTAGCTACATTTGTTTATCCTTTGTCAAAAAAGGAATTTCACCATTTTCAACCTTTGACATCGACAAGACGACTTTGAAAAAAATATGGGGGGAATGTAGATGAAAGTTTAGTTATTGTATAGATGTCAATGCATCGTGGACAAATGGTGCAATTGCTCATTATGAGCAATTTCACCTTTTGCCACTATGTATTTAAAAGTCATCTTCTGTAGAGGCATCAGAAAGCGTCCATATATGAAAAGAATACTTGAATATAGGCATAGAGCGAGGACTACAAATCGTACGGTTTAGCTTATTCCGCTATCACAAGTAGAGTAAATCGTACGGTTTAGCTTATTCCGCTATCACAAGTAGAGTAAATCCAAGTCGTTCCACAAGAAAACCAACATTACGGCCTCTGCGTAATGTATCGACCAGATCAGTCGACGCAGTCCGCGCAGGCTAATCCGGGTCGACATATTCCGTGCCAGGGGGGATAAAGTAACGAGTAATGATTCTTTAATCAGAAAATCCAATGAAGGCGAAACGTGTATGTCTGGGTTAGTCTGCGCGGCATGCTTAGGCTGATCCGGTCAATACTTTATGCAGAGTCTACCATGTTGGTTTTCTCGTTGGACGGCTCTTTTTACTTACGTAACATTGGTAGAAGCATATGTCTACGTGTGTATATTCTGACTAGACTAGGCAGAAGTGTAAGTTGATCCAAACCTGACAGAACAGATAGTTTATTTTCAACTCCAGCATCAACAGCTGATGGTTGATATTAACACACATACAGAAATGGTTAAGACAATGACATAGTTGAGGACAATAGTAATTAAGTAAGTTTGAATTCAGATTGATATGCATATGTATATCAACACATGTATATTCATGTACACACATGCAAATGTATAAATATATACATATACCCATACACATACCTACATATATATGATATATGTATATATATATATATATATTTCAATATGATATTAATGTTTCAGGAAAAAAAGTGGGACTGTTAAAGCCCCGTCTAATAAGTATGCATTTTCTTTTTCAAAAAGTGAGTTTTCTCATTTCAATATCCTTGAGGCAAAATGACGCCAGATTACATAAATATTTTCTTCTTTCTGTGTTTAAGAGTTCAATGAACGAGTACATACATTATCATCTTTGGTTTCATTATGCAGACACAAGGGACCGTTTTCTTTCCACTGGTTAACGTAACTACGTCAATCATGTCTTAATAAATCAAATCAGTGTTAATATCTTTCTTTAATCGGTAATCGAAAGCTATCAAAAATACACACAATCCTCATTTCTGTTTGCTATATTTAGATATTGTATTGAGACTGAGGCCATAAATAGTCGGAACAAAATTCCATTTATATCTTGTTTTCTTGTTTACATCTTGTAAAAATAGCCTTTCGCTGTTAACCTGATATAATGTTTTTAGTGTCTTCTGTTTAGAAAAAAACCATTAGAGGAACGACATGGTAATATCTGGAGATTTGAAATAATATATTAATACGAAATTGAAACATTGTAGGAAAAGGAAGACATTGCTCGTTATAAAAAAAAGATAAGCCAATTTTGTTTTTGCAATATTCTAAAACGTGCTTTTGCAGAAGCGTCTGCAGCATTGAAAAGGATAATAAGCGTCGTTTCCCTTTCGCACATACGACAATTCTGCAGCAGACGTCGTTTCCCTTTCGCACATACGACAATTCTGCAGCAGAAGTCGTTTCCCTTTCGCACATACGACAATTCTGCAGCAGACGTCGTTTCCCTTTCGCACACACGACAATTCTGCAGCAGACGACGTTGAACAAATGTTGTCAAAAAGTAGAAAATCTCTATAACTGAATGGATAACCTATGACTAAAAGTGGAAAACATTGTGGAAAAAGGACAAATTGCACGTTTTGTGCAATTTCTTCTTTTGTCACTATGATTTCAAAATAGTCATACTTTCATTTATCAACCGATAAAAGAAGTACAACACTTTCTCTTTATTCTATTTTAACCCTTTCCAACTTGCAGACTCATTTTGTCGCATCGCTAACAGAACAACATCGAAACGAATTATGTCTAAAACAAACATTACTCAAGATTATAGAGTTCTCCCTTTCAACTTGATTCTATAAAGAATCGATAACACGCATTTCACATTCGATTTAATCTCCGAACTGTCAGGGTTCTAGTTGAGAAGTAATACCAAATGAGCAGTATCACCCGATCGTAAAGTTTCCTGTTCTTTGTTAAACATATTTAAATATGTATGTTTTTCTTCAAAGTTGTACTGTTTCATAAAGTTATAAATACCGTCCCCCATACGTCAAATAGGAGACAACACTATGAATTTAGTCTCATGCATTACACACATTTACGGGAAGTAGAGTCGTCCAAAACATAACCAATGGTGTTATGATAGCGTGGGTATTTCCATTCTATATTTAGAACTAATGCACAACAGTGACACATTTAAAGTAATATATAAATTTCCCAACATAACGAAGAAAGGGCGAATTTTAAATGTAAATATGTTAATTCTAAAACATCAATTATTCTTGTTTTAATTTTTGATTTGCTCTGCTTACACTCGACGTGTATTCAGATTGTCCTATCACATCGAGCTTACGGATCGAAGAATCAACCAATCAAAACTAGCATTTGACAGAGTGCTGCGTGTGTTTCGTTGACAAAGAAATCCACAGAACAGCATATATATTTTTGTTTTACTGGGGTTTTACGCCGATTTCAAACTTATTTCAGTTATATCACGGCGACATATCACGTATTCATGATACCTGGATAAACAAACCAGTACTAGGCTAGAAAATGTGCCTTGCTAAAGGGCACTCCAGCATCACCGTAGTGCCGCGACTGGAATATATAAACGTATCGCGACATTGACATTGGTAATGTAAAATAAGATGCGCGAAAGGCACATGTCTTAGCCTAGTACTCGTTGGTCACCCAAGAATATAAATAAGTTTTTTCTCGACGTTTCATGACTGAATTATCGTTGAGAATGGTATACAACCCTATAAGCCAAAACAGTAGGGACTTCCATCATAGGCGCCAAGGGTTTCAGGATGGTATTAACGACTATACCGCATGTGTCAGCATTACAATTACAAGTAATAACCAAATGTTCGCCATATTGTCTCTCATGTAAAGTCGAAAGAAATCCGTATTTGAAAGCAGCATGTTCTGAATTAAACTATATGCATCAACTAATATAATAACCCCTAATAAGATGTCGTATGCATCGTTGCCAATCAATCTAAACGGAACGATAGCTGCATACTTATCTAAACGATAGAGACACGTCAGGCGATAAGGGGTATTATGGCATCTCTGTTACGGCATCACACCAATATTTGTCTCAATACTATTAACAAATACGTATACTGCTGACTCGTTGGTGAAATTGTAGAGCGTCCCGGTTGCGGGTGTTGCGTGTTGTTGCGTGTTGTTGCGTGTTGTTCATTAAACTCTATCTAATTTAATAACCCCGAATAAGACGTCGCATGAATCGTTACCAATCAATCTAAACGGAACAATAGCTGCATAGTTACCTAAACGATAGAGACAAGCCATCCGATAAGAGGGTCTTGTGGCATCGTCTTATGGTACCACATCAGTATCCGCCTCATCAATAGTATTAACAAATGCGTACACTGCTGACTCGGTGGGGAAAATGGACGAGAGGTTGCGGGAAGTTGCAGGGTCGATCACCGACCGGGTTATACCCTATACTTTAAAAATGATTGAAATTATCCTGAAAAACAGCGTGATATAACTGGAACATTCTTGAAAGGGGCTGACAGACTTAGGAGAATCTGTGCACAGTATTGTCAGAGGATTCACTGTCCGCATACACGCCATTAAGACGTGTGTTATTGTCCGCATACACGCCATTAAGACGTGTGTTATTGTCCGCATACACGCCATTAAGACGTGTGTTATTGTCCGCATAC
>JAUELF010280784.1:0-10442 GCA_031471495.1 Clinocardium nuttallii | reverse complement strand
ACCCTATACCTCTATCCCCCTGAGACGGAGTGTGTCGGTCCGGATCAGTCTGCGCGGACAGCGCAGGCTGATCTGGTTGATACATTATGCATATGCCATAATGTTGGTTTTCTCGCGGGACGGATTATTTTTATTTATTACTTTTCTATTGTTTTTGTCTTGGATTTTGAAATTTGTTTTCCCTTCAAAGTAAAACGTAAAAAAATGAAAAAGAGGATAACACCGCAATTTTAATGAAAATTGAAACTAAATGATTTACCATTTACTATTTTTTATTCAAATTAAGTCCTTAACAACAGTACGGCATTAAAGCTGCCATGTAGAGTGAACTCCAAAACTTATTTATTGCCCGGTAAACCACTTCTCTTGAATTTCTCAAGCGAGTTAACCCTTTCCCTCAAGTAAACATATGTTAACGCATTGGCCTCAGACGACCTTTAAATACATTGTGGCAAAAGGAGAACTTACTAATGATGATCAATTTATCTTTTTCCCCGCAAGGTTTTCATCTCTATTCAAGTAGTATACCTTAACTTACAAAGATGTTTCATGTGTTTGCCCACAATATGTTGAAGCATCATACGGACGCATTCTTAGGCAGCTGCAACAGACGACATTTGCTACAAAATTTGCAACTTTTTTCAATTGTTATACTTTCATTGACGTCGCGTGGAAGCGCGGCATCAGTATGGGATAGGTTTTACTTTTGTACCACGGGGTGACGTTATAAAAAAAGGGAGCAAGCAACAAATATTATTGTAAAACAAGATCCAAAATATGTACATCTTCTATCGTTATTACAAGATTTTAGACACATTTAATTTGTATTTAATAACTGTTCCCCAACTTCCTAGGCTACGCATTTTTATAAGTTCGTTTACGGAGTTCACTAGGCTACGCTTGTATAAGTGTGTGGTTTACTGTTATGACGGCTCGAGGGGATGTTTTTTCCTATTTATTTCTGTTGTATTTCAAAACTTAAAACGTTCCTCCCCATACAGTTGTCATTCAGACCATTGTATTCTTGCTTTATGTTGACTATACATATGATTTCGTTCCTTTTAAAATCATAAACGCTCAATTTTGATAATAAATATCTTTAAACTTGTTAAAATTACTTTTGCATCTTTTGTTTATATACTCCCGTTTTTGTTATTATACTTCTATTAAACTGGAAAGAGAATATTCTTCCCTCTTTCCTTCCAAAGCTTGTGTAACACTTAACTTAAAACAAGAGGCATTAACACTTAAGTTAATATCTGTTAATATTTCAGCATCTATTTTTTTTTTCGTTTATCTAATTGATCTAGTAGCAGCAGATTTAAAAAAGGTTTTGGGTAAATTTAAGAAACTTCAGCATGTATGACACATTATAGTTGCGGTCAGTGTGAAACAAACGGTACACCAAATGGTTTGAAGACTCAACTTGTCCTTTCACGACTAAATTTACATGCTGAAGACCGTAGCATATAAAATGTCTAATCCCTACGTTAAAATTGACCCTTTTTGCTCTTGATAACATTTTATTATAGACTATATGGTAGCCAGATGAGCAAGAATGGCACATCTTGGCCTTCTTGTTTAAAATAAAGAGACATTTGGTCTTCTTGTTCAAAATATTTACATCCTGTCCGTTTGTTCAGGTTATTAAAATGTACTGAACTGTATCTGATTTCCTTAAGTCATGCTTTCAAATCATGCGCGGCGTCATTGGTGCTCAACATCAAAATTCGTCTTGTTTATATATATTATATATTTATATATTTTTGCCTGTATTCTTTTAAAGTCGTCTGCTACAAATTTGCCGTAAGTTGGAATAAAATTAACCATCCTGTGCAAAATAATATATTGAACAAGTACAAATGCATCTATTAGTTTAGTTTAAACTTATTCATTTTACATCGATTGCGAAAGATTTAATCACGTTCGATGTCTGATTCCTGTATACTTAATAAGTTCTTGCGCCGTTTGTGTGTAAACATCCAAAACGGAATTCGAACCCGGGACCTTTTGAACGAGAGGCCGACGCTCTACCACTGCACCAAACCTATTGTTGAGTTTTAAACAAACACTGTTGATTAAAGTGGGACTAAAATCAAGTGCACAATTGTTTTATTTCTTGTTATTTTTTTTCCAAAAGCTATGTAATCTGTCGCATATTCTTTGATCTGTATATCTATGTACGCTGCATAAATATCACAAGAAAGAAAAAAAAACTTAAACTACAGATATGCACATATATAATTATTTGGTACTTTTTAACATGTCTCTTCTAAATGCTAAAGCTATCTAACAACAATACTATTAATATATAACAAGGTTGTGTAAATGTATAGCTTGAATAAAAGAAAAGTGGTTAAATATTATAGATTTTTATCTAAATGTTAAGATGAAAGATACAATCTGTAATCGTTAAATATATTAACCCTTACCCCCATACAATCGACATTTGTCGCTCTTCGAAAGCAGACAGCTTTTAAAAATATTGTGACAATAGTAGAAACTGCTCAAGTGAGCAATCACCTCTTTTGCCACACTATTTTCAAATGTAATCAATCATTGTCCATTCAATTATAGTGTATAGATATTTCAAATACTTGCCTGAATGTTAACCAAGTTGTTTAATGCAGATTTGGTGAATTAGAGAAATAGTTCGTTAAGCCTGCTTTACACGACTTAACTATTTCCCACATATAGACTCTTTTTGATGCATTTTAAAAACCATTGTGACAAAAGAAGAGGGTTTTTTTATGATGAGCAAGTCTTCTTTTGTCCCAATGTTTCCTACTCTATTCGATGAGAATACGTGGACATTCGATAGTTATGCCTAGACGTTTACAAAGTCGTCTGCTACAGAATTGTTGTACATGTATTTGTGAAACCTTTTCTACGAGTGAAAGGTGGAACACAAATCAGTGTGCATAAATATATGCAAATTTTGATCGCAATCTGTATTGTTTGGCGTTCAGTTATATATTTAAGGGCAAAACACCAAAGAAACTCCATAACATGAAGGAAAATATTGTCAATAGGCAGACTATTGAATTTCATGCATATTAATTCGACATGAAAAGGGTGTTAAGTTTCTTAATAAATGTTGAGCTTACATAGTGCATACACCACAAAATGGTAGTTGATCCGCTGTTGAGTACATACATGTATAGGTATTGTCACGACTATTTAAAATACCGTGGAGTAAAAGCAGTAATTGCACAAACAAAATATAGTTTGCCCTCAATGCATACACTCTTACCATTAAATGATTTCGGACGACCCTAAAGCTAAAACTATTATATCAAAATATGGATTAACCCTTTCCCACATGAGAGATGCATTTTGACGCATATGCAGCAGACGACCGAATGCGCTGTCTAATATGAATCAACACTGGACGCCTTTAAGGTCGGGTTTTCGTAGGTAGAGCGCTCAGTAAGTATTATAGTGTTAGGTGTGTTAGAATAACTTAAACCTTTCCCTCATACGACAATTCTACAGCAGACGACTTTGAACATTACTTTGACAAAAAATAGAAAATCTCTATAATTTAATGGGTAACCTATGACTAAAAGTTGAAAACATTGTGTCAAAAGGAGAAATTGCACGTTTTTTGCAATTTCTTCTTTTGTCACTATGTTTTCAAAAAGCCATCTGCTGCAGAGTCGTCAGAAAGCGTCTATATGAGAGAAAGGATTAAAAGAAATCTCCTTTATCAAAAGGCCAAACAATGTTAGTCAGCTTAAGGAATAGGGCTATAAGTATAACCTTTTTATTTTTTATTGATTGTGAAACAAAATTTTGCAACATATATTAACCCTTTCTCACATACAGATTTATTTGAATTGAGTGCAGCAGAAGACTTTTTAAAACATTTTTTCAAAAGGAAAAATTGCTTATAAAATGAGCAATTTCTCCTTTTGCTATAATGTTTTCTACTCTATTCACTTAATATACATTCATTTACAGCGATTTTTTCCATATTTTTGCCGAAATGCATTGAAATTCTTCCGTTGCACATTTGTTGTAAAGTGAGAAGGGCAAAGTAAATTCCATATCTGCTTCATAGATATTAATTTGTATGACCTGCTCAATTCAGGTTTTGGCTCAAAGGGCCAGAACTCTTTCTCTAAATAATGTTTTTTCCTATTGAATGCTGGGATTGATTCTATTAAAACTTATGCAAGTATAGAGCCGGCATCGATACCAGTTAATCAGGTTCTATAGGCTTGGATTAGAATTGGCTATGGACTCTTCCAAAATCTAAAAGCTGGACAAGTTCATTTAAAAAATTCTCTCTCTCTCTCTGGCAGAAATCTTCGAATTGAATTACCAATGATGCATCTATTGGACTTATTTTGATCATAGGTTTGACCTGGTGTGCAGGGATTAGATCCCTGTCCACTGCGGCTTTTGTCCATTGACCTAGCCTCAGGTACCCAGTAATCATGATTGATTGATTGATCGGGGTTTAACGCCGTTTTTAACAATTTCTCAAGTCATATCACGGCGGCCAGTTCACCTACTCATGTATTCCGGGTTTTCTCACACCAGTACTCCTCACAACAATCTTCCCAAGCAACTGGCTGCTTTTGCACATAGACTTTTCCCATTGGTGGAAGAAGAATGACGCATGTCATTGACTTTTGTCAACATTACCAACACTGTCTCTGATATAGATGACATATGTTTTCAAAAGTTGGCTGCTGCAGAGGCGTCAGAAAGCATCTACAAGTGGAAAAGGGTTAAGAAAATAATTGTAGAAAAAGGAAGCATTGCTAAAATGACGATTCATCAACCTTTTCAAAAAGATGTCCATAGCAGATGCATATAAAGCTGTCTGTATATTTGGGACATTTCTTCTTTTGTTTTCAAAAGTTGTCTGCTGCAAAGACATTAAAAGCATCTATATAAGCAACTCTAATACTGTTAAATGAGTAGAAAAACAATGATTGATTAATTGATTGTTTGGTGTTTTATGCCCTTATCAACAATTGTTCAGTTATATCACAGCCTGTGTAAGTTACCAACACTACTGGTTCATTTATCCCGACACCAGTCAGTCTGTCGTAATGTTAACTCTGCAACCCTTGAGTGCCAAGGAGGGCAGCCATTACTACATGTACCAAGATTTTTAAAGTCTTTGGTATGACTTGACCGGGGATCGAATATGTGACCTCCCGCAACCAAGGTGAATGCGCTACCGACTACACCATCGAGGTGGTCACAGAGCAGACTGATCTTTCACTTCATTGTTTTAAATTGTAGCTTAACCATTTCAAACATGCAACAAATATGCAGCAGACTATTTTGAAATCATCTAGGTATACCCTTTCTGAAGCCGTTGCAGCAGATAAATCAATAATGAGCTCCATTTGCCATAATGTTTTCAATTCTATTCAATAATTAAACTTTTCATTTTTTATTAGAGGTTTACCAGATTTTAAACATATTAGTTTCCAAAGCCGTCTATTGCAGATCTGCTGTATGTGGGAAAGGAGAAGGAGTGGCAAATCTTGGTAAAAGATTGAGTATAGTGTCACATTCCATAGGGAATTTTAAATTCCTACATTAACCCTTTCCCTCATAGGACAATTCTGCAGCAGACGACTTTGAACATATTTTGTCAAAAACTGGAAAATCTCTATAATTGAATGGATAACCTATAATGACTAAAAGTGGAAAACATTGTGTCAAAAGTTGAAATTGCATGTTTTGTGCAATTTCTTCTTTTGTCACTATGTTTTCAAAAAGCCATCTGCTGCAGGTGTCAAAAAGCGTATATGTGACATATTCGGACGAGATCAACCCTTACCACGCTTATCCTGCATTCGGGTATATGTCACCATAATGTGTGTATGCTTCGGTATGGGCTTTTGGAGGTTTAATACCAATGTCTCAAGGCCGAAGGGGGGCTTCAAAAAATGTTTTTATATCCGGATAGTTGACAATCTGTCATTATAGGTCATCACTAACAATGTACACAGTCCCAGATAACATCAGTATTTCAAATTCCAAAACCTTTATTTGACACCCAAAGCCTATATTGTCTCGGAGTAACGATTACGTTGAGTACCCACAACATAGGGTTTGCTTCCAGAAGAGAAATAGTGTTGGGAATAAACCAGCTTACTGCTGCTTTATTCTCTGATACACACAGGATATTAAAACTGTGTATTTGCCAGCGACATGTAGATCTACAGTACTGCTGACATAGTCACCATTTAACAGGATTATTCTATACTTAACATAAGTACAAAGAAGTTAAATTCCTGAACACTTAATCCTGTCACATATATTCCTCTGGTATTCGATAAGGAAATTTTGGGTTGGGTTATAAGTTTAAATGAATGTTTAAAAGACAATGATACTCACCATTTTAAAAGACACTTTTAGAAGTCACTCATATATATCAACCATAACAATACCCTGTGTCTTAGTTCTTAATTAATGCTCAATTAAGCGTAAAAACACAAACTAGCAGGTACTTGTTTAAAACACGTCCGCCATATTTGTATTGATCACGTGATAAACAAATACCTAGTTACATGGACGCACCATGCCTAGCAACCAGGTGTTGTGATAGTATATATATGCAATCAAGTTAAATGGGTGATTGATGTTTTAAAAGAGAAAGCATAGAAAGAATGTGAAAGTACGGACTGGTTCATTTCCCTCGTACATTACGCAACACTTTTCCAATAACTTTTGAAACATTGCAGAAAAAGAGGAAGAGTTAATCTCCTTAATTGTTTACCACATTATATTCCGTTTTAGTTGTAACCTAATTTAGTAAATACAACCAATACATTTTGCATATATTTATTTTTCGATTTAAAACATCTGAAGATCTAATAAACATATCAAAGATTAGACATGTCACACGAAAACTGACCTCCGGGTCTTAGCTTCGAGCGCGGATTATCCTGACATGATCTACCATTGCCTAGAGAGTTGCTACTCTTTTCGCAATGTAGGCGTGCATAGTTCATAGAAGCATCTATAAAACGATTTTCATCAAAACCCGACAAGCTATTTCCCGCATACAACAAATCTGTAGCTTACGACGACAACAATATGGAAAATCTCTAGAAATTGAAATTAAAAATTATTGAGTAAAGTTAGAAATATTGTTGCAAAAAGGAGAAATTGCTTATTTCTGCTTTTGCCACGCTGTTTTATTTTTAAAGCTGTCTGCTTTATTGAATTCGATTTTATAAATCACGAAGGTCGGTCTTCGTGCGGCGAGGCCTTTATCGAGTCACTGCATTAATTTCACCTTTATGCGTATTTTTTTAAAATTCAAATGCTTTAGATGAAACTATATTAGATCTACGAATATATTAAACGACGATCGTGGATTATATAAAGCCATGGCACTGAATAACGCTTTCACTGTCCACTTTGATAGGTTTTATTTTGAACCATCTGCTGTTAAATCAAACGTAAGAAAAATGCGAAGGCCTATTACTTCTGGAAAATTGGACGTATGACTAGAACAAGGAATGGGAAACATTTCAAAAATGATGAGAATGATGGTTGAGAACAACTTTTATATTTTATTCAATGTTTTCAAAAGTCAAATTGTACAATGATGTGAAAAAGAATATCCGTTTTAGACTTGAAGACTAAAAAAACATGTCAATGATTTGGGCAATGGCATCTAACTCGAATAGACCGGTAGTACTGGTAACAAACCCAGGATAAGTGGACCGGTAGTACTGGTAACTTACCCACGATAAGGGGATCGGTAGTACTGGTAACTTACCCACGATAAGTGGACCGGTAGTACTGGTAACCTACCCAGGATAATTGGACCGGTAGTACTGGTAACCTACCCAGGATAAGTTGACTGGTAGTACTGGTAACCTACCCAGGATAATTGGACCGGTAGTACTGGTAACCTACCCAGGATAAGTGAACCGGTAATACTGGTAACTTACCCACGATAAGTTGACCGGTAGTACTGGTTACTAACCCATGATAAGTTGACCGGTAGTACTGGTAACCTACCCAGGATAAGTGGACCGGTAGTACTGGTAACCTACCCGGGATAATTGGACCGATAGTACTGGTAACTTACCCACGATAATTGGACCGGTAGTACTGGTAACTTACCCACGATAATTGGACCGGTAGTACTGGTAACCTACCCGGGATAATTGGACCGGTAGTACTGGTAACCTACCCAGGGTAATTAGACCGGTAGTACTGGTAACTTACCCACGATAATTGGACCGATAGTACTGGTAACTTACCCATGATAAGTGAACCGGTAGTACTGGTAACCTACCCACGATAAGAGGACTGGTAGAACTGGTAACTTACCCACGATAAGTGGACTGGTAGTACTGGTAACTTACCCACGATAATTGGACCGCTAGTACTGGTAACATACACACGATAAGTGGACCGGTAGTACTGGTAACCTATCCAGGATAATTTGACCGGTAGTACTGGTAACTTTCCCATGATAATTTGACCGGTAGTACTGGTAACTTACCCACGATAAATGGACCGGTAGTACTGGTAACTTACCCACGATAAAATGACCGGTAATACTGGTAACCGACCCAGGATAATTGGACCGGTAGTACTGGTAACCTACCCACGATAAGTGGACCGGTAGTACTGGTAACTTACCCACGATACGTGGACCGGTAGTACTGGTAACTTACCCACGAAACGTGGACCGGTAGTACTGGTAACTTACCCACGATAAGTTGACCGTTAGTACTGGTAACTTACCCACGATAAGTTGACTTGTAGTACTGGTAACTTACCCACGATACGTGGACCGGTAGTACTGGTAACATACCAACGATAAGTTGACCGTTAGTACTGGTAACTTACCCACGATAAGTTGACTGGTAGTACTGGTAACCTACCAACGATAAGTTGACCGTTAGTACTGGTAACTTACCCACGATAAGTTGACCGTTAGTACTGGTAATTTACCCAGGATAAATGAACCGGTAGTACTGGTAACCTACCCACGATCATTGACCGGAAGTACTGATAACTTACCCACGATAAGTTGACCGGTAGTACTGGTAACTTACCCACGATAAGTTGAACGGTAGTTCTGGTAGCCTACACCACTTTCAACACTTGCTCACTTATATCAGAGCATTTTCTGTGCCACCAGATGCCAACAACCCCCTACACTTGAGCACCAAGATTGCCATTTTTAAGTATTGGGTATGACCCGGTCGAGGATCGAACCCGCGATCACTCTGTAGGATAGTGTACTGATAGCCAACCTACCAGATGTAGAATGCTGTAATTTGATTGGTTGATCGACTACCGTTAATATAGCCAACCTACTAAATGTACAATGCTGTAACTTGATTGGTTGATCGACTACCGTTAGTCCACGTAAGATTCCCCCAACACACCAGTTGTCACCAAGCGGATGATAGATACATGTACATCACATCTCATATATCATATTACGGATGCGATAAACATGTAAGCCAATCGTTTCTCATTTTAACATGATAACAACATCGAAATACACAGTTTAACCTTTCCCACATACAACTTATCTGCAGCAGACGACTTTAAAAACATGTAGTCAAAAATGGGAAATTCTTCTTTTAATAAATCTTTGAATTAAAGAACCATAATGGGATAGGGTTTAAAACATTCTGGCAAAATATTTCTTTTTACCATAATTTATGTTTTCAAACGTCGTCTGCTGCAGAGGCGTCAGAAAACGTATTTATGTGGGAAGGGGACAACGGGCAACCCTTTCAAAACTGAATTCTGAATATGGATTTGTCTAGCTTTGTATTTGGTGGAGCTCACGGCTTGTTTAAGCAACATTAAGATAAATATGTTGATTTAAGCAGTCAACAGTACCGAGGCTGATCATACGACGTGAATGTGCCGGCTAGTGTGGCTCTATGCTGGTAGTACAGGGCTCACAAAATCGGTTCCATCCGTCAAAGGGGTAAGTCATGAACCATACGAACGCATCGGGTGCGGGAGGTCGCGGGTTCGATGCACGGACCTTGTAATACCAAAGACTATTAACACGGTTGTAATGGGTGCCCTTCTTGTCTCTCAGGGCGGCGGACTGACTGACTGACTGACTGGGGATAGGATACGATGGACCAGTAGTACTGGTAACTTACCCAGTAAACGCCGATATATATCTGAAAAAGCGGCGTAAAACACAACATAATCAGTAAATATGTGCCTCAACATAGTTAAATGTGACCGCAAGTATTGGTTTGCGCATTCACAGTTTGATCAGTTCTTTTTCTTTTCAAAATTACAAAGAAATTTCATAAATGAATATAAAAGATGTGGGTAACCCTTCTCCACATACAACAGTTATACAGCATACGACTGGAGAACATCTAGCCTTCTCCACATACAACAGTTATACAGCAGACGACTGGAGAACATCTACCCTTCTCCACATACAACAGTTATACAGC
>JAUELF010280774.1:0-10442 GCA_031471495.1 Clinocardium nuttallii | reverse complement strand
TGGCATCTGCGTAATGTATCGACCAGATCAGCCTGCGCTGTCCGCGCAGACTGATCCGGGCCGACATATTCCGTATCAGCGGCATAGAGGTATGGAGTAATGAGTCCTGAAACAGAAAATTCCCAGGAGATGAAACGAGTCAGTCCGGGTTAGCCTGCGCGGCATGCTTAGGCAGACCAGGGTCGACACTTTACGCAGAGTACACAATGTTGGTTTTCTCGCGAGACGGCTCAGATGTCGATTGTTTGCCAGGCTGGTATTCACAATAAAAGCAGGAGGCCTTCATCAGACTAAGTGATATTGTTGATGTGTTATTCCAGTGAATTCCTGAAGCCCGTAGCATCACCATTGAAATATTCTTGCATGTTTATGCGTTTTTCTTTGATACGTATCTATTTATAGAGAAATATGAATGAAGTGCGAAAAATGTAGACCAAGATCAGACTGCACCAATGTGAAGGCTGACTGACATTGGTCTATGTTGTTCGCAAATCTAGTATCAACTCGTAAACCAAGTAACGGTTAAACGACGACGTTTTTGCTTTATTCCGAAATGTGCTTTTCCACGTTTGCTGTATCGTCCACAATATGAAAGAAGCAATTAGACAAGAAATTCCGATGAATTTTCAATGTTTCAATATCAGGCAAATCTGTATGAGTACAGTGGATCAGAGGTATGGACATCAACCTCTCGTGACATGGGTACAGGGTTCGATTCATGAGAGAGAGCGGGGTCCAAAGTTGGGACCACCCATACATTCGACTAGAGAATGGAATGCGTATCACGGAAGCAGACGTCGAACACATTTGAGCCGTCTCGCGAAAAAACAACAGTATGGCATATACTGCGCAGACTGTTACGGTACGGCACATTCCGTCTCAGGGGATAGAGGTATAGAGTAATGATTCCTGAAACAGGAAATCCAAAGGGGGCGAAAATTGTCTGTCCGGGTTAGCCGCACGCTTAGGCTGATCCGTGTCGATACTTAACGCAGAGTCCACAATGTTGGTCTTCTGGCGGGAAGGTTGAATTTTGATGTAAGGTGAAACCTTGATTCGTAATCGATGTCAACTAAATCAATTCACACGCTTATTAAATGTTTAATTTCCAAGAAAAAAAGAGAGTTCTATGATAATAGAGAAAGATTAATCTCGATCGAAGGTTAAAATAAATAGCATAGTCAAATTGCTTATGGAAATGATTACTCGAAAGCTTTCACACATTCAGTCGTATTTTAACCCATCTTCAGCTGGGGGAGATCGGCACAAATTGCTGGAAACACAAGGAGAAATTGCTCTCATCATAAGAAATTTTCCTTTTTGTTCAATATTTTCAACTCTACTCAATAATTTAACTTTTATTTTTAGAGATACATGTAGCCCATAATGTTCTATACACATATTTCGCAGAAAAGTCCTCCTATGCAGATCGTTGGCTTCATGCAAAACGGTTGTAACTATATCTTGTTACGAGATGTAGTTACAATTGTTTTGTATAAAGCCATTGAGATCTGTTGGTGTTTGGAAAAGAACCGCGTCAGACCTAAAGGACTATTTTCGAATTTGGAAGAGAATCTAGTCCGGCTTAAGTTATTGGTCTTTGTCAATATCTAGGTATGTGAATCCTGCAGTGTAGGCGGATAGCGAATGACTGTAAACATATGTAATTACACACGCTCGCTTGAGCTTTTATTGTTCCAGACACCTTTCAGACACCTTTCAGACACCTTTCAGTATGATTCAGATCAAAAATTGATACTATTTTAAGTCGTAGTTAATTATGATAGTGTGATCATTATTTATATAAGAGAATGAATACTTTTATTATTATTATCAGTATTATTTATTATTATTAATATTTGTGTAATTATTATAATTTATTATTATTAATTATTATTATTTATTATTATTTATTATTATTTATTATTATTTATTATTATTTATTATTATTATTACTATTATTATTTGATTAATATTATTATTATAAGGGTTCATTATCATCAATAGCATTATTAAATATCGAGTTATCTTCATGCTTCTTTCTCTAACCAGTGGCCCGGCGAAGAAGCAAACTATTTTACAAAATTAATTAATGGCTATTCTAACCAAACTAAGCAAAGGTTTGACAGTCGATCGTTTTTGTTTAAATGTTCCAGTCTTGCGATTTAAGGTCTTTATGGTTGCATATATTCGTACGTTCACGGTCCCATCAGTGTCCAAAAGGTCGACCTACAGGTGAAGTGTCATAATTGGACTAAGTGATTAAACACAACAAGTGTAACGCCAACAAGATGCACGTACACTTTAATTTTGATGTGATGCAAAACCGGGTATTTGCCAACACTAATCATCCAAAACGGCTCCTTTTCCAAGTTAATCAATGCACTTTCATATTTGAGCCGGACGAAAGATTCAAAGCTGGTAAAAAGATCCCACACAGTTTTGAATAAATAAGAAAATCATCTACATCATATTGATATGATGGCAAAAATAACCCACATCAATTTGACGATTATATATGACTAGTTGCGAATGTACACGGGATCGTTTGTCCACCCTTACAAAATGATATCGCAGTGGGACTAATTGTTTCCAGTATTTGTGAAAATCTGCACGTAAGATAGATATATCATAAGGTTGGATTAAAAAGTACAGTAACACGATTTTGTATAAACGAAATGTGTTTGCAAATTAGCAATTACGGTATAAAAAATGATATGTATGAACGTAATTATGACGTCAAACTCTTCCCGACATACAATTAATCTGTAGCCGTCGACTTCGATACTATCTATGCAAAAAAACGGAACATTTCTATATATTAAAGTTTGTTTATTAAATAGAGTTGAGAACATTCCGACAGAAGGAGAAACAATTCAATATGAATACTTTCTCCTTTTGTCATAATACTTTCAAAAACCATCTGCTGCAAAAAAGCACAATTGCGTCTACATGTGTGCAGGGGTCGCACAGCGAATGTGAACAGAATCATATCGGGGAACCACCCCTGCGGTACTGATTTTAAGATTCGTTCTGGGAAATAATTTTTCAATTTGTATAATTTAAACACAAGATTGTGAAATGTATAATCCGAAAGGCGATGTCTCGCAAGCTGACGTGACTCTGTGTTTATCACCCGTACTCCTCTGATTTTATCGAACAAAACGCCCCAGTTTCCCCGACTACTTAGCATGTTGCGGCTATCAGTAGCCTGTCAAATCACGGCCGATATCCGACGTAATCTGATCTGGTATACAGTTTTTAACTCATAAATGTTTATATAATTTTATCTCAGTTGAAACGACAGACATCGCTCACATCAGCCGCAGCATGATAAAACGAGGCCGTGACGTCATTATAGAATAGGAAACTTGTTCCTCGGGAAGCATCCGAATGATACAGATTTCTTCGTTGCAATAAAACGCGCTGTTTCGGATTTTTCGTGTTACTATTTTAACGGAACCAAGAGTATCTATATCTATATATATTCGCTACTGAGTGGACATACGTTACCAATAGAAGAGACACGATACATTCCTTGTAGCCGTCAGTACTAATTAGTCGGTATTAGCAGCTCGTTGTTATTCGGATTTATTAATTGATACCTGATCATCTTATCTTTCTACCTACCTAATAAAACAAACAATTAGTGTATGATTTACATTTAGATAGATCGAGAGATTTCTGTTAGTACCAACGGTATATTAATATTCTGTCAGTGGTTTAAGACAGTTTTGTAAAAAGTTGTAACGATATGTTGTTTAAAAAATAATTAACGTTTTAGTAACACTAATTATAATGTTATTGGGGATTTTAGTGTGTTCGTAATTTCTTCATTAAATGCGTGACTTATTGATGTGATGATATGTTTATTAAAAATCATAAACTTTTAGTTAAACTAATTGAAAGCTAATTGGGATTTTAGTGTGTGTTCGTAATTTCTTCATTAAACTCACGACTTATTATTTTTGTTTGTTCAATACCATGGGTAACGAGGCCAACGACAGTCAACATAACATGATGGCGAATATGAGATCGCAATACTTGAACGAGGAGTACGCCTACGAAGACGAATATTACGAAGGTTATTACGATTACAACTTTACTTACGAAGTCAAAGAACATTTACCGATGGACGAGGTGATACCCGTAGCGACGTTCTACGGACTGATCGGAGCCCTCGGTCTCGTTGGTAATGTGTTGGTAATATTCGCAATTGCTCGGCTACCCCGGATGAGGAGTATAACAAACCTGTTTCTGATCAGCCTTGCGTCAGCTGATCTCTTATTAGTGTGCGTCTGCGTCCCTGTGAAGGTAGGTCTATATCTTGTATGAGCTGTCCCGCGAGAAAACCAACATTCTGGACTCTGCGTAATGTATCGACCAAGATCAGCTCACGCAGTCCTCGCAGGGTAATCCGATCCGATACATTCCGTCTAAGAGGGGTTAGAAGTATAGAGTAATGAATCCTGACACAGAAAATCCACAGGAAGCAATATGAGTCTGTCCGGGTTAGCCTGCGTGACTTGCTAAGGCTGATCTGGGTCGATATAATACGTATAGTGTTAGTTTTCTCGCGGGACGGCTTATGTGGGTATTTTATCTATTCCAATACAATATATCTTATTGCATAAAAACAACAGACAATTTATTTTTAGCAAAGAATTAATGGAAAAACTGATATATTCTAGGATTGTCATTTTAGTGTAAGTCTTGATGAAATTTTGATTGTTGAACGATTATAAAAGCTATTACTCGACGATGTTGATCCGATCATATGACCCTCTGTAAATAGATACGAGATGTTCCGCGAGAAAACCAACATTGTGGACACTGCGTAAAGTATCGATCCGGATCGGTCTAAACATGCCGCGCCGGCAAACCCGGTGAGACACTTTTCGCCTACTGTGTATTTTCTGTTTTAGGAATCAGTTATACTATCTATAGCTCTATCCACCCTGAGACGGAATGTCCAGAACGCAGAGACTATCTCTTGGTTTTCTAGTGGAGCGGCTCGTATATATATGCTTCCTGACGCTGCACCCAACAAACCATATGTCAACTGTGAAGAGAAAAACTGAATTGCCCTATCCCTCTGCCATGTACATTAACCCTTTCCCTCATATAGACGCTTTTTGAGGCCTCTGCGACATTTTGTGCAATTTCTTCTTTTGCTACAATGTTTTCCACTTTTTGTCATAGGTTATCCACTTAATTATATAAATTTTCTACTTTTTGACAAAATATGTTCAAAGTCGTCTGCTGCAGAATTGTCGTATGAGGGAAAGTGTTAAATCTGCAGCAAACGGCTTTGAATACGTATATGAAAAATATTGAATATCTCTTTGAAACGAAATAATAGCTTGCTTATAACAGACAGTGTGCCAAAGGAAACAATTACTCGGTATGAGCAAATTAATTCTTGCTAAAATGTTACCAAAAGTCGTCTGCTGTAGATGCGTCGAATTGCGTCTATATGTTATTATAAACATGCGTATGAGCTTGACAATTATGTAATGATGCAGAACATTGTTACATTCCTCTATTTCCACAAACTTTACAATGTGTGTCATTTATCCCACAACGTGTATGTTTCTGTAACAAATTAAAAATGTAATCTTTAAGTTTTAGTCTAAATGATATATAAATTAGCCAAAATGTCAGTTATGTACAACATAAACAGGCTTAGGAAATATAAAAAATGTCCCACTCATTGCGATGACACAGCAGACACCCTTTGAAGCCATTATGGTAAAAGAAAAAACTGCGAATGAGGAGCAACTACTCCTTGTGTCACATAATTTTCAACGACATGTATATTGAATAATTATTTATTCATCTAAGATAGTGTCAATATGTTTCGTTTGAACCCTTTCCCTCATACGACAATTATGCAGCAGACGACTAAACATATTTTGTAAAAAAAAAGAAAATCTCTTTAATTGAATTGATAACCTATGACAAAAAGTGGAAAACATTGTGTCAAAAGAAGAAATTGCACGTCATGCGCAATTTCTTCTTTTGTAACTATGTTTTCAAAAAAACGTCTGCTGCAGAGGCGTCAGAAAGTGTATATATGAGGGAAAGGGTTAAATAATGTGGAGTCATTCTTCACAGGTAGTTACAGATGATTTGAAAAATGGCTTGTGAAAATATTGATGTCTTGTACTGAATTGCAATGATGCTACACCTGTCATAAATGTTCTAATACCTTAATTAGTGTTTGTTTTTCTTAAACATGGTTTCTTCAAAATTGATTCGCCTGTTCCCCCTATAGAACCTGTTATACATAATGTTGCATCTTCAGCAGATGATTTCGGAATACATTATGACAAACAAGATGAAGTTGTTCACAATGATCAGTTTCTACTTTTATATCAATGTTTCTGTTCTCATGATGTTATTTCTTCTGAAAGCTGAACCATATAGAAAAGATATACAGAATAGTTGATTGTCTTAATGTAAGATCGAAAATTATTTTCACTGAGGACAACAAAAGTGTTCGTTTTCACCATTGGCTATGTCAGGAGTGGAAATAGCTCTTTTCTTATATCTTAACAAACTCTTGTTACATTTAAAATATTCAGAGTGTATAAAGATAGAGTATACAGTGAAAATCATCATTTAACCCTTTCACATATACAGATATACAGATATACATTTACATCTTCTGCAGAAACAGACTTTTGAAAACATTGCGGCAAAAAGAGATTGTTTTCAGCTTCATTCTAAAATCATACTTTCATTTATGGAGAATTTCCATACTTTTGGTAAGATGTTTTAAAAGTCACCTGCCTCAGATTTTTTGTATGCGGAAAAGGGTTAACAAAATAAACTGTCTTGAAATAAAAGTGTGATTATTGAATAGAGTTGAAAAATTGTGAACAAAGAAGAAATTGCTCATTGTGAGTGAATTCTCCTTTTGTCACAATTGTTTCAAAATTCAACTGATGCCGATGCTTCAAAATGTGTTTGCAAGTGGTAAAGGGTTTAACTATTTAAATTTAATCAGTATTATTTTCGGAAGTTTTGAAGTATATAGTCCATGGTTCTTTGTCATTGGTTTTAAGTTGATTTAACCTTGTTTACATAATGATGTTTACAGGCAAGAGGTGTTACTTATCACTGCATGCAACAAATTAATACGGAATTTGCCACGTATAAAATCTTTGGTCATTATGTGCTCAAACTATTTGACCTTTCCCATGTGAAGACACCTTTCAGGGCATCATCAGCGGACATATTTTGAACAATGAAGCAAGCGGAAAAAAGAAAAAAGGGAAAAAATTGTCCTTTTGTCAGAATGATAACCCTTTCCCTCATATAGACGCTTTCTGGCACCTCTTCAGCAGACGGCATTTTGAAAACATAGTGACAACAGAAGAAATTGCACAAAACGTGCAATTTCTCCTTTTGACACAATGTTTTCCTCTTTTTGTCATAGGTTATCCATTTAATTACAGAGATTTTCTATTTTTTGACAAGATATGTTCAAAGTCATCTGCTTCAGAATTGTCGTATGAGGGAAAGGGTTAACAACTTTATTTAATAACCATAATTCTATTTATACAGACTTTCCATGTTTTCAAAGATGTCTGCTGGAGAAATGTTGTATATTATGGGAAAGGAGTTTAATACTTTTGAAAACATTTGTTCCCCTTTGGAGAAAAACTAAAATATATCAGTCACTCTGTGGGAAGGCGCATGTCATTTGTTATATTTTTCTTGTTAAGAAACATATCCATGGTGCATGGTCCAAATTAATATAATGTTATAATATGCTTAATTATTGGACAAAGTAATACATCGCTGTCTCAAAATAAAAAATATTACATTTGTCAGAAATGTGTTATATTTCCCCTTACCATGAAGAATTGCACCAAAATACCTTGTCAGGGTCCAATGTCATGGCAACACTTTTTTCTTGTATATAACAGGAATTCTTGATGTAATGCAGCTTTTAGCAATACATGTATTTATGACCAAATCAGATTTATACAAATTAACCATAAAAAAATCCTACTAAAACTCCTCAAACAAAAAGAAGCATGACATAATAATGTAAGTCAACAAGTTACTGAGGTACAACAATCAAAGTTGACTCAACTAGGTTATAATTCATGAAGGTCTGACGGCAGAATTAGCTAAGAACATTGATCTTGTCAGGACGGTCACAATCTGAAATGCTGTTAAATATAGAAGAATATTTGTTATGCTCTGTACGCCATTATTACCTATGCAAATGTCAAAATGTTTGAAAAATAAACAGCTGGCAAGTTTAGAATACAAGATGTGACTTACACAATGATTAAAGGTAAGAATTAAAGTAACCACTACTGAAAACTTTAAATTACCTTTTAAAAATTTAAATCCAAAAATGTGCCCTTATTCAAAGGGTAAATAAGTCTTGTGATATAATTAAAATAGAATTGAAAGCAGTTTTATACTCCAGTCAAACTTGCTTTAACAGTAACACCTCCTGTCTGACCTGGATTGTTCCATTTTCTGCTCTTTACTTTCCTTAATTGTACAATAACAGACCCAGGTTGTTTTTTTCTCCCCAAATTCCTCCGTGTGTTTTAAATATGATGGGCATAACATGCAATAATCCCGTCAAAAAGGATTTAAAATTTATGAACATTCAATTTTTAGACAGAATAGAAGAAAAGTTATTGGAAAAGACGGAATAACCAACCCTTTGCAACATTTAACAAATGTGCATACTGGAAACATCTGAGCATAATTATGGAAAATGTTGTCTCTTAAGAAATTGTTCATTTTGAGTAATTTCTCCTTTTGCCACGATCATACAAGTTGTTACAAATATGTCGGCATGTTGGAAAGATTTAACCATCAGTAATTTCTCTTTTGGCTGCATCAAAGTTTCAGTTTCTGAATATATACAGCTTAAATTGCAAATTTTTGCCCATCATAATTTGGTTTGTTCTCCCTCACAATTATCTTTTCTTTGATTTATGTTTAGTGAATTTCCCTAAGTAACCATAATTATGCTAAACACACATTTATTTCATTTTTCCATATAGACAAAGGTATGTGTTTGTTTGTATATTAAAGGCTAACATTGGTAGAAGGAGTGTACATGTACTTATATTTAGCTTTTATTAGCATCATTATCTTTCATATATACATTTATTTTATAATCCATCTTTTTAAATTAACCCTTTCCCAGAAAAAACATCTAGGCAAATACATAGGAAATCTCTATAAATAAAAGTATAATTATTGAATAGCTGGGAAAACATTGTGGCAAAAGGAGAAATTGCTCATAATGAGCAATCTCTACTTTTGCCACAACATTTTGAAATATAGCATCTGAAAAAGGGTTAAGTAAATCTATATTCACTATACAAGTACTGATATGATTCTTCTTTAAAAATGTTAAAAAGGATAAAATATATTTGGAAACTAGTAAGCATGGTATTGACATGAAAATGTTGTGGCAATTTATCCTTTTTACACGATGTTTACAAAAGTTGTCTACTGCAGAGGCATCAAATCACATGTCAATGACTGACATATTTTATAAAACAATATAACTATATAAAAGAATTGTCAACTGCTGCATGCAGTGCATGTTTCCAATATACTCTTAGAGGTTAATTGCATAATGTTTTCGCGTTGTCTGCTTTGAAGAAAATCCTGAAGTGTCTCTGAAATTGACTGTTTACTTAATTACCATTCAATACTACATGTATTGTAAGAAAACTGAGCTATTTCGCCATTCCCACAATGCATCATAAAGATTCTTTTCAGAGAATTGGATAAACTATAATTAATTGCACTGTAGAAAGAAAATCTTGATTGATGTGAATGCTGATACTCTATATATATCCTGTCATATTTTAGCTTATACTGGTTGAAAGCCAGTCGAGATTATGGCATGGCGAATTGTCTTTCATGTGTGCGTTCGTCAACTTTTTGCTTCAAACCACTTCTCCTCCCTAATCACTTGGCCAATTGGGATTAACTTCATAGGAAGCATCCTCTTAATGTCCACTCCTAAATTCCTTGAAATGTTTTGGATCCATGCAAATTCTGGTTTCCACGGCAACTTTAACATTCTTCTCCTCCTAAACTGGTTGGCCGATTTTCAATGATTGGTGGAAAAACATGGCCACCAGGGGAATGGGGCTATTTTGCCTTATATGTCTAAATTGAAAAATCTTCTCCTCCGAAAGTGTCATGCCGATTTTCAAATAATTTTGTAGAGGTGTTCCTTGGGTGACCAACCCTCTATCAGATTCTTTCAAGCTATGTTGACTGGATGAAAAACATGGTGTCCAGGGGGCAGGGCTGTTTTGCCTAATATGGCTATAGTAAAAACTTAAAAAATCTTCTAGGACGGAAATATCTGGCCGATTTTCAAATAATTTTGTGGAAATGTTCCTTAGTTGACTCTCTTAGATTCCACCAAACCATGT
>JAUELF010280752.1:0-10443 GCA_031471495.1 Clinocardium nuttallii | reverse complement strand
TAAACTCAGTATTAACCTTTTTCCACATATAGACACTTTCTGACGCCTCTGCAGCAGACGACTTTTGAAAACATTATAGCAAAAACATTAATAATACCTACATTTATAGATATTTTCTGGGTTTTGCCAACAGGCTTTCAAAGTTGTCTGCTGCAGGTATGCTATATGTGGGTTAAAATAATCAAATTCTAAAACAGAACTGATATTGATAGAAAAACTTACTTTCACTTTTGGTAGCAGTATACTAGTGACACCAGCGTAGTCCACTGGATTCCAAGAAATTCTGTCTTCTATCCACGAAACGGTCAAATACCCAACTGAGTTCATCTCAGCCTGAACCTCATCCAGATCATTCAATGATGTCAGATGATAAGTTAGATTCAGGGTTATTGGTGAATTGTTTCCTATACCTGGACGTATGTCTGGGTTGTAGTTAGCTAACACATGGTTATGTAACTCCATGGTTTTATTGTTGGCAAAAGAACCATACACAACATGCTTGGACAATAATGATGAAAATCCGATGAAAACTTTAAAAAATATTGTTAACATTGTTTTTCTTTATTCTTTCAAATCTTTAAAATAAAGATAAAGTAGAATAAGAAGACAGTGTAACAGGAAAGACACAATTATGGCGACCTCAATTTGTTGATAAAACTGTTCTTTTTCTAGCACTTTATAATATAAATGTGTTCTTGAGAAATAAATTTACAGTATGTAAAACCACTATTAAAGTCTGTAAATAGTCACTCAGATAAAAAGCCAGTTCCATGAAGGAAAAGGAAATAAAGTATGTGTCACAAATAGAAAACAACCCATTTAGGATGATATCAATTCAGCTTAATATCTAACTCTTCAAGTAAATCAATGAAATACACTTGAGATAAGTTTAAGCACTGTCCAAATATCAACTCCAACCTCAATAATTCCTATAAATTGGCAATCTAAGTGTATGTATGTCAAATAGCAATGACATCTAAGCTTTCATAATGTGAGTGAGTTCAAGAGTTTAAGCACCTTTGAATAATTAAAATATTGGAAATATTTTCTCTGACCATTATTTTATGTTGAAAATAATGTGTGATGAAGTGAGTGATTGCCAGAGTTGTCCTTTTTCATTAAATATTGGATCTCCAAAAGTAAAGTTTACATTAGTTACACAATATTGAATAGTCCCTTGTACTCAAGTTAGTCACGATACTTTGGTAATCCAAAGGTTTGACACAAATAGCACTTTGAAATTGAACAAACAGATTCTCCATATTGATAACTGACACCAATGAGATGTATGTTGAAACAACTGACTTTTGAGGTTTGAGTCTGCACTTTATATACAAATGGTCAGCACTCTTTGAGCAAAGCTATGAGCCCACCCTCATTGACATCAAAGCCTGGTGACAGGTTTAAGACCTAAAGGGGATAATTGGCATAGATTGTAAAATAAAATAAAGGTAATTGACAATTTCCTGTCAGAGATGTAATCTGACATATTGAGAAGCCTTGAGGATTAATTAGGAACAATAAGAAAGATTTGAAATGGATTTGACATACAAAGTAACAATATGGAAAAAGGAAGTAATTATATAGAAATAATTAGTATTGAAAATTAACGATATTTTATTGGAAGTAAACATGTTATAACTGAAAAGAGTTGAAAACACTGTGGCAAAAGGAGAAATTGCTGATCATGTTTTTCAACATATCAGAAATATTTATACAATGTTGGTAGACCCCATGGAACATTTGTGCAAAATAATTTTCAAATCAGGCCAGTACTTTTGGACAAGAATTTTTTGTAAATTTTGGCATTATTTTTTCAAGATTTTACAATGCACATCTTAGGAAAACAAACTCCGCCCCACAGATCGGAATTATTTGAACAATCTTGTTAGAGGGATAACCAAGGAACATTTGTACCAAATCATCTATATGCGCAAAATAATTTTCAAATTGGGCTATTACTTTTGGACAAGAAGTTTAGCAATTTTCCCCTTTTCTGATGCCGCAACAACAAAAGTTCTACTTCGAATTTAATTCTTTGAACACCACCTAAGAATCATTCCTGTGAAGTTATTTTAAAATCAGTTCATTGATTTTGTAGGAGAAGTCATTTGTAGGAAAGTGTTAACAGACGGATGGACATACAGACAATGACACCAGACGGTGAGTGATCACAAAAGCTTGTGAACCTCACACTTGGTGCTTAGGTAAGCTAAAAACCTGTTTAGGAAAACATTAAAGACACTGATCAGACTGTAGATATCAAAAATGATCATCCACTAAGTACTGTGATATAAATTTGTAAATTGATTCTCTCTTTTTAACAATTTTTAAGATTATTTGGTTAAAGATTTTATCTGCAAAATAAACAAAAACAAGAGGGCCTAGTTTGCTCACCTAAATTATGCAATGTACTGCAATGCAAAACAAATCAAGAAAATTATTCTGAATGCAACCTCCACAGTTTTACCATATTTTTCCTTCATTTGGCCTAGTGATCTATATTTTTTAACCTGATATGAACCATGTTCCAACTTGGACTAGATATCATCAGGACAACATTCTGAAAAAGTTTCAACTTGCTCAAAGTAAAAATGTGGCCTCTGGAGTTTGAACAATATTTTCCTTTATTGACCTAGTTTCTGACCCAATATGACCAATATTCGAATTTGACCTAGATATAATTCAGACAAAACATTCTGACAAAATATCAAGCTGCTGTAGCAAAAAACCTGTCTTCTACAGAGTTAACAAAAAATGAGGCCTCCAAAGATTTAACAAGATTTTCCTTCAATTTGGCATAGTGACCTTGCTTTTGACCCTACATGACCCATATTCAAACTTGGCTTAGATATCATTTAGATGAACATTCTGATCCAATGTCAAGCTGCTGTAGCAAAAAATGCGTCTTCTACAGAGTTAACAAGATTTTTCTTCAATTTGGCATATTGACATAGTTTCTATTTAAACCCAATATGCCCCATATTCAAACTTGACCTAAATATCTTTAAGACAAAAATTGCTGACAAATTTTCAAACTGCTGAAGCAAAAAAGGTGACCTTTAAAGTGTTAACAAAATTTTCCTTCAATTTGACCTAGTGACCTACTTTTTAACTCTGCATGACCCATATTTGAACTTGGACTAGATATCATTTAGATAAACTTTCTGACCAAATTTCAACATGCTCAAGTTAAAAATTCAGCATCTATGACCCATATTCGAACTTGACCAAGATATCATTTAGATAAAATTTCTGACCAAATTTCAAGCTGCTGTACATAGCCAAAAAAGCTGCTTTTACAGAGTTAGCAAGATTTTCCTTCAATTTGGCCTAGTGACCTAGTTTCTGACCCAATGTGACCCATATTTGAACTTGACCTAGATATCTTTAAGACAAACATTCTTACAAAATTTCAAAAACTGCTGAGGCAAAAATAGCGGCCTTTAGGGTGTTAACAAGATTTTTTTTTCAATTTGACCTGGTGACCTACTTTTTGACACAACATGACCCAAAGTATATCTCGACATACATATAATCTAGACAAACATTCTGACAAAGTTTCAACATGCTGAAGTTGAAAATGTGGCGACCAGAGTGTTAGCAAGATTTACGTACAACTTGACCTTGTGACCTAGTTTTTGATCTCATATAACCCAGTTTCAAAACTGTTCAAGATTTGATGGAGATGAATGTAGCCTGTATAGTGTTAACAAGGGTAAATATTGACAACGCTTGACGGCCGGACGCCGGACTAAATGTGATCACAATAGCTCATCTTGCACTTTGTGCACAGGTGAGATAAAAATGAGAAAAAAACATATTATATGAAACCTGTAAGCACAGCTGCAAGCTGTTGTTTTGACTCACTTTGAGGAATTTCTCCTTTCTACAATGTTTACCAATGCTTGTAATAGAGGTATCCAACATGGTCTTAAATATATGCAAAGTGTTTGGACACTTAACAGTCCATGTTCTATCCTAACAGCCATAAGCAAAAAATAGACCTTCTGACATCAGCCAACTTTATGAATAACACAATAATAACTTTTAAATTTCAGAGTCCTCAGGACTCCAAACCGGACTATCCCCATAGAAAACAATGAATCCTTTGTAAAACTTGTATAACTTTGTAATTTAATTCAATTATGCAAACATTATGAGTCCCTGATAAATATCGAGTACAGAACTCTGACTAGCAGGTAACAAAATAACTGTTCCTACAGTCTGACGTCAAAGATAGTTCAATTCACCATTTACCCAAAGGCAAACACAGCAGATTCAGATCAGAATGTGTATGCACAATCTGATCTGAATTATCACTAGATACATATGGCTGTAAGTCAATTATCCAATGTTGAGTCTCAAACTATAGGTCAAGCCATAACAGCTTTATGACACAATAAAAAAAATCAACTTTACCAGCTATAGGCTGTAGCTCCCAAACACAAGAAGATGACTAGGATGACCAGAGTCCACACAATGATGGCAGCCAGAAACTTCATCATAACAACGACTATTAATGCCACTCCAACAGCTGTTCCTGCTAGGTAACCAATCTCTTTCCATGTATTCTTTAGATCAGAAACTATTTTCTGTGAAATAAAATATAATTCTTTAAAGGAATTTATCGAAGCATCACAAAACTGTTTTTGTTAATATAGTCAATGTTAAGGTTTGATCTTTTAGGACTGTTACAATGGCACCCAACGTTGGACACCATTGTAACAGTCATTAAAGATCCGACCTGACCAGGGCTCGAACCTTGGACATTTTAGTCCAAAGGTGAACACTCTACCACGTCGCTATGAAAGAGTGTCCCCTTATACATAAACCTTGGTTACATTCATTTTTTTTATTAATTCCATTATGCATGTAACAAGGTTGCAGCTACATTTTGTTATAAGATCCCAAAATTTTAGGAGAAATGAATGCTTTACAAATATAGAATATCAATGCAATTTATATAGATTTCGTAAAAACGCATAAATTGCACAGTTACATTAACCATTACTTTGGAAATCAATATGCGATGCCTCTTGAAAAAGCCATTCTTAGAAAGGAGTCAAAAGTAATCTGTATCTTAATAAAAAGAATATTAAAAAAAGATGTCAGTACCTCAGTAACATCATCACCAAGCCCAATATTAGCTAAAGATGACACAAAACCTGTTGCAGACTTCTTGAGGCCATCATAAAGATCCTTTGGAACACATCTATTAAACCAACTAATGCTAAAATAAATAGAGAAACATGCATGCATATGACAAGCATTGACTGTTAGAGGCTTATGATAAACATCAGGGAGAAAGTGCATTCAACGCATTGGCATCAAGTTGTGTTACTAAATCACAATATCATTTGATCTGATATATATATAAAGCTTGTGTATAATGTCAAGTGACTACATTTGTAAAATAAAATGCTCACAAAGAAACTATATTTACAGTTTAAATGATTTAAACACTCTTTTACAGCAAGTTCATCAAGTCTTGTGCTACCCTATTACTGAAAGCAGTTATTCCAGTAAACATATATCAAACTAAGCTATAAGTCTTCAGTCATCCAAACTTACTGATAAGTAGATCATAATAATACCACACATAATAAAGAAGGTAAACAAATGGGGTTTTCTAAATTATTTGTGTTTATTGTTCCATGTATTTCGATACTTTGTCTTCAACATTATACAGTAGGAGCAATCAGAATCAAGGTTAAAATTCAATAGATCATAAATTATGACCAGGTAACTCAGCTGTTAACCCTTTCCAACATATAAAACATCTTTAACACATGACTTTGAAAATAAGTCATATAGGCACAAATATGAAAACATAACTATATATAAAGGTATAATTATTTAATAGGGCTGAACACATTGTAGCAAAAGCAGAAATTTCTCCTTTTAGCAATGTTTTCAAAATTGATCTGCTGCATGGGCATAAGAAAGTATCTGTAAGTTGGAAAGGTTTAAAAAAGAATAGCTCAATCATCAGACTTACTGTGGAACCATATCATTTCTTGGACACTTGTCTAAATCATCTTCCCATGCGGGAGTGTCATATCGACACAGGTTAACATTGTCATCATCGAGGTACTTTTGGACTGTTTTATTTTGTGATGGACATTCTTTGACACATATAATAGTTGTGCTCGCCTCTGCAAGGGTAGGTATCGGTATCTTCTTTGGCATAAGTGAGAGAAAATAAGAGGTGTCCAAAAAGAACACATTCCTGTAAAATCAACATTGATAGTTCAGATTTTTTTTTATTAGGGTTTAACCCTTTCCCTCATACGACAATTATGCAGCAGACGACTTTGAAAATAGTTTGTCAAAAAGTGGAAAATCTCTATAATTGAATGGATAACCTATGGCAAAAAGTTGAAAACCTTGTGATAAAAGGAGAAATTGCATGTTTTGCTGCAGAGGTGTCAGAAAGCGTCTATGTGAGGGAAAGGGTTAATGCCATTCAGTTATATCACAACAAAAGTTCACTTATTCACTTATTCATGATCCCTGGGTAAACAAACCAGTAATAGGCTAGGAAATGTGCCTCACTCAAGGGCACTCCACCATGACTAGGGACGTAGATAAAAAGAATAATGTTACTAAATTGTATACTAAAATATCACCAGTCCCAACATTTGTAGCAAGTAAAACTCAAAAACTATTGAAGATATGAAAAAATATATATATATATTTTCTGGAAGTTTAAACATTGTTCTGTTGCAATCAATAAAAACATTTTAATACACTACACTTTTTGATTATATTTTATCCTAATGAAAAATGTCATTCTATCAATTTTTGGATCAAAATTAATAAAATGCAGAAAAAACAATACCTGTGTCTGTTAACCAGTCATTATTCAATATACAAAGAAATTCCAGTTGTTCAATGTATTTCTAACTTTAGTTGATATTTTAAGCTGAATGTGCCAAATGTGACTTAAAAGTTTTATTTGCTACAAAATGTGAAAATTTGGACAATCTTATTTTTCATGTGATATTTTAACCAGATAACAGGACTTGTATACAGGTGGAGTTGCTTATACCTTTTATCTACATCCCTTCCATGACCATTGTGCCATGACTGGAGAACAAACCTGGGACGCCTGGTTTAAAATCCCCAACACTAACCACTCAACCATGGCAGATTTCCGTTAAGGCACACAATTCATTTACATATATATATTGAAACACTAGAAAGTATCTTTAATTATTTAAAACCATTACAGTTCCCAAATAAATTCTCAATGAATAGCATGAATAGGCTAGCTCTAAAGTACCAAAAGAAATTTTCCTTTTCTTTTATGTTGTGAGACACAAATTCAAACTTAATGTTTCTATAATATCTGATAAGTGAACTCAGCTCGCAAGAAGGAAATATATCATACTTACGATAATCCTCTCAGATCTTGTCCAGACAAATTGAATTTAACATTTGGAATTTTATTATTGTCTTGATTACATACATTTCCCCAGCTATCTACTCCATACACCAGCCTGTAAGGATTGCCCTGATTCACAGCCAAATAGGTCACTGCACCCTTTAAATTAATGATAGTCAGGAGAAAATAATAGGTGGTGTACTGCTCTTATATTCTTATTTGATCTCAAAACTCTTTGGTGAAGGTTCTAAATATAATACTCTTGCCAAAACAAGTTTTTTGAGCTTCCACCACATGGTTATACTGGTTCAACTCTTTCTCGCTTTCTGATGCATTTGAAAGCGTCTGCAGCAGGAGACCTTTGAAAACATTGTGCCAAAAGACAGATTCCTCACATTGTGCAATTTCTGCTTTTGTCACAACATTTTCAACTCTATACAACTATTATTCTTTCATATATATAGATTCTTTCCCTATGTGTGTCTGTATGTTTACAAAGTTGTCTGCTACAGACTTGTTGTATGCAGGTAACATAAAATGGCTTTAATGAATAAGAGGGAGATATTGTTAAATGATTGTGTATCATCACTTGCTAAACGCAAGTATTTTGAGCTCAACCAAATGGTTATACTGGTTATACCCATTTAATAATTTTGAAGCATCTCCAGTAGAAAGGCTTTTGAATACAGTGTGCCAAAAGAGAAATTCCTCATTGAGCAATTTCACCAAAATTGTCTCAACCTTTTTTCAACTCTATTCAACTACATATTATTATTATTCTTTCATATATATTATAGAGAGAGACTTTCAATATGTGTGTCTGTATATATTTACAAAGTTGTTTGCTACAGACTTGTTGTATGTGGGTAACAGGAAAATACTTTAATAAATTGTAAAATGATTTTATATCATCACTTGTCAAAATAATTGTTTTGAGCTTCCACCACATGGTTATCAATACTGGTTTAACCCATTCCCTCTTTCTGGTGCATTTTGAAGCATCTCCGGTAGAAGGCTTTTAAAATCATTGTGCCAAGGGAGAAATAAATGTTTCACATTAAGCAATTTCTCCTTTTGTGACAAATTTTCAACTCTATTCAACAATTAATCTTTTATAGAGATTTTTCATATTTTGTCAGTATGTTTACAAAGTTGTCTGCTACAGGTTTGTTGTAAAATGGTTAATAGGAAAAGGGTTAAATGAATATTAAAGAGAGAAAGTGTTAAATGATATTGTATCATTACTTTAGTGTGTTTGAACAACTTGATTTTTAATCCTTTCCCACATATAGCAAATCTGCCGCAGACAACTTTGAAAGCATAATAAGGTTAAACATATTGAAAACCTTTTTGATGCAAATTTAATTACAGAATAGGGTTAAAAACATGGCAACAAAGAGAAGATATTTCTCATGATGAACAATTTCTCCTTTTGTCACCATGTTTTTGATGGTCGACTGCTACAACTGCACCAAAATGTGTCTATAAGTGTAAAAGGGTTGTACACAAATTTTGCCTCTGCATCTGTTTGACATACCTTTGTCAATTTTTGACTGGTTATATACATGGTGCATTTAAATGTTCATAATGTAGGAAAAAGAAGCTTTTGAGGGTTTGAGGGCCATGGGTGCAGGCAGTGTTGAGTAATCTCTTGGACAAGCTTTTCACGTTCAAGGTCACTGTGACCTTGACCTTTCACCCGATGACCTAAAAATAAATAGGGGTCATCTACTGGTCACCCAAGCCTTCGTGTCAAGTCTTAGGGCCATGGATGCAGACAATGTCAAGTTATCACTTGGTCACCCTTTTTGTGTTCAAGGTCACTGTGACTTTGACCTCAAAATCAATAGGGTTCATCTACTGGTCACCCCAAGCATCCATGTCAAAATTGAGGCCATGGGTGCAGGAAATGTCAAGTTATCACTCGGAAAAGCTTTTTGTTTAAGGTCACTTTGACCTTGACCTTTCATCCAAAGACCTAAAAATCAATAGGGGTCATCTACTGGTCACCTCAAGCCTCCGCATCAAGTTTGAGGGCCATGGGTGCAGGCAATGTTGAGTTATCACTCGTACAAGCTTTTCGTGTTAAAGGTAACTGACCTTGACCTTTGACATGATGACCTCAAAAACAAAAGGGTTCTTCTACTGGTCAGGCCCAACCCCGTCAAAAGGAGAAATTGCTTGTTTTGAGCAATTTCTCCTTTTGACACTACGTTTTCAAAAAGCTGTCTGCTGCAGGGGTGTCAGAAAGCATTTATATGAGGGAAAGGGTAATGTTCATTGATGAAAGTTTACTTTTATGAACTAGTATAAAAAGGAGAAACAGTTACAAAGACATAAAGCAGATATTTAACCCTGTCCCCTCATGAAGACGCATTTTAGTGCCCCTGCAGCATCTGATTTTTGAAAACATTGTGGTTAAAGGAGAAACTGCTCCAGATATGCATTGGTCTCATCTGCTATGTGTATAAAAGAGCTTATCCTTTCCTTAGACTATCCTATGAAACGGATTGGTATACAAAACATGGTTGCAACGGGATAAAATTGTTGCTACATTTGAATAATTTCTCTTTTTCTGATCATATTTTGAGAGGTGCTCTGCATAAACCAACCAGGGCATTTGTGACCAGTGCAGACTCAGAACAATCTGCACAGCTATGTTTAATATATATGATTATGCTCTGCATTGTTTGCAATTATTCATATAGAAGTTTTAAATAAACATCTGAAAACAGTATCCTGTGAAATAATATCACTACGGTTGTTTTTCTGGAGTGACACTCTTTTCATCCCTGAAAACCAGAGATTCTTCTTTAATAACTTTCTGTTTGCAAGAATCTAGCTATCAAGTGATGGAATGAGTTAACAAACCCTTTTTAAAGTCCTATTAAGTAAAATGTTCTGATAACTTTTTAAACTAAAACTATCACTGAAGATGATATAACCCCCAAAACAGCACCTTGACCTTGACACCATAATAAACAAGCATTCTGAGTATTGCTGAAGCAATACATGTCCCCCACCTTAAGGGCAATAACTCTTGAATGAAAATG
>JAUELF010280741.1:0-10443 GCA_031471495.1 Clinocardium nuttallii | reverse complement strand
ACAGCAATCACGTCGACGTCGAACAATACAACTATGGTCTGCTTCATTCACGTATACAACAATAAGACATAGCTACATCATTCACGTCAACAAATCAACATATGGTCGGACAACTTCAAGCACGTCAAAAACATCAAACTATGGTCGGCTTCATTCACGTATAAAATAATCAAGATATGGACAACTTAAAGCACGTCGGCGTTAAAAGAAGTTCAAACTATTGATTGCTTCATTCGAAAGTTTGTTTCTCAATCAATGTAAACTAAATAAAATTGAAATAAGCCGGAAATGATTAAATGATTTCTGTTTCAGGCGACGATTCCCAGCATACCTCAAGCTCATTTGTGTAACTTTGCCATACCTATCTACGTTCATTGCGGTAAGTCGACTTTGTTTACCTTCCGTGAGTGTCTGTGAAACCCTTTCGCGTTGTTAGTATTTAAATTAAAACTAAAACTAATTATAATGATTATATTAACTGTTTTCAAAGGAGCTGCATAGTTGTGTAGACAATTCTTAGTCATCGATAAGGGCCTCTGTGAAAATCGTTTGTGAAAAATTCTGTTCGTTTCTATACTATATCATCTCTTAAGTTTTGCCGAAGCCAGAGCGCTCACGTTTATAACGGGAGGTTAGTGAAACAGTTGGGTAGTTCTCGGTTGGCAATTCTTTATAGTAGCTGTAATTTGATTGGCGAATTGCCAACCATGAACTACCAGTTGTTTGACTGAACGCATGCTAGGTCAGAGTCTGGTCAAATATGTACCAGTTTACGTTACACATGATAGTTAAGATCCCCATCCATTGCGTTCGATGTTGACCAGGCAATAGGACGATGTATGCAAGGATTATATAAACTTTCACATAGAGAAAGATATTCAATTATAGTAAAATTTCGAGACAAATTGAATGCAATTTAAGAATCAAATGAGACGTCATGGTGATCAAATTTCTCATTTTCTACAAGATTGCAAAAGTTGTTATTTAACTCATCACATAGAAACATGTTGCCGCCTCTGCAGCAGACGATTTTTGAGCAATTTCTATTTTTTAACAGTAATCCGTCAGTATCAGTTTTTTGTTTATGATTACTCTTGTTTAAAAGTTGACGTATTTTATTTTTGCAATAGAAATAATACAGCCCAAAGGACCATCTATAAGCGTAACTGTTTCAACAGGAAGTTCTGAGTTTACGTTGTACGCATGTGTGGCTATAGTTGTGTCAGTATGCATTATAGCCCTCGCCACAGTCTCCGTTTTCTTAGGTCAGTATAAACTTAGTTTGATTTAGTTAAACTACTTTTGTGTGTGTGTTAAACTACATTTTTATTTAACAAAAACCCGTACACTCATTAATCATGTATGCATCTAACGATTATAGCAGTCGTGTTTTCTCCGCGAACATTGATACTGATCGGAGGCATCACTGTCTACTTGCATGTAGTATAGATCCACATGTAACTTATGACCAAAAACAGATACTTACAGGTAGAGTATCCCTTTCCTTCATAGAGACGCTTTCTGACGCCTCTGCAGCAAACGTTTTTTGGAAAACATAGTGACAAAAGAAGAAATTGCTCAAAACGAGAAATTTCTCCTTTTGCCACAATATTTTCCACTTTTAGTCATAGGCTATCCATTCAATTATAGAGATTTTTTTGATTTTTTTGACAAAATATATTTATGCAGAATTGACGTATCACTACCATATCATTTGATGTGATCACGTCAATCTATATTAACGTCGTCTCCTTATTCTTTTGCCACATAGAGACACGTTCTAACGCTTGAAAGTGTGATGATGGGTAATAGTAGAAAGTGCTCATTACGAAGTAAAATGGCAAATCCATTGCAAGACCAAACTGTATTCAATGGAGATAACTTTTTATAATAACTTGTCATGTTCGACCATCTTTATTTATCGGTTATAAGTAATAGTGGAAAGGCCGGGCATGTGCAAGTATATCAAACGGCGATGACTTGTATTATATCCGTCTTTTTTCAGTTTTAGTTGTTTGACTCTTTTTCACTATCTATCAATTGGTCACTGGTCAATAGCCTACCAACAAATAATGTCATTTTAAAACTCAGTATATTCGGATTACTCTAGTATAAGGTTGCCCTATCCTTTCTATGATGAATTCATGAATTTATCTGTCAATACTCTTTATGTTTTGATTTTCCCACACAGCAAGACGCTCCTACCAGCGGAGCCATAGGCGACATAGAGAAGAACAAAGCATGCCACTGAATAACATGGACGTTAATCCGTCATCAGATAACCAAGGAACTGGTACTCCTCGGCTTAACTCATAAATACCTCAGGCCTCGTTCATTTATATATACTATATATATATATGGTTTCCGTGTTGATGTGGTTATTAGAGTGTCTGCCTTTTGAGCGCGAGACCAGGGTTCGATTCCCGGTGGGGGGTCATACACATTACTTTAGAAAAGCATTGTTAGTAATGACTTGGCGCGCAGGGTAGCGTGGATAGCATTATGATGGATGCATCAATGTTAGGATAAAAATAATCTGATAAAGTTTGCATGAAACGCCAAGAAGTCTCGTGACCACAAGAAATGCATACATACGATGATTGGAAGTAAGCCAAATGTAACCTTGCATTGGGCCAGTTCTGACGTTGGTAGGAATAGTGAAAGTGTCGTTTTACATTAAACTATTTGAGCCGTCCCTCGAGAAAACCAACAAATCGGAATCTGCGTAATGTATCGACCAGTTCAGCCTGCGCTATCCGCGCATACTGATCCGGGCCGACACATTCCGTCTCAGGGGGATATAGGTATAGAGTAATGATTCCTGAAACAGAATATCCACAGAAAGGTCGACACTTAACGCAGAGTTTACTCTTTTTGGTGTACATCATCTTCGCTAGCCAAGGCTACTTCGTAAATTAACATTCCCATAACTAAGTATGTTAATGTAATGGACAAATTACCCTTGGCTTGCAAAGAATGGTGTACAGTGGCTCTGAACGGTCTTTAAGCAATGGTTACTGTAGACGATGCTAAAAGTGTGTAGATGAATCTAGTATTAAAGTTTTTATTCACAATGGACATTCTGCCTTTAAATTGCGGCGCAGAATGACGTTACACCCGTGGCCGGCCCTTCAATTACATGCAGGGTTCATAATTCCATTTGGTTTGTTTTTCTTGATTAAATATACGATAAATTGTCCTGTGTGTAAATGGCCTGTCACACCTAGCCGATTTGGCCTGCCGGGACTATACCAGAGCACACAATTAGCGATTTACGGGAATCGGTACTACTTCGGCAGCGCAACGGTATCGAATCGCTAAGAGCGGTAGTACATCGTCAGGACATCGGCGTGAAAATAAGCAACGGCAGGCGACGGTATACATTTTTGAACATGCTCAAATATTTCTTCCGTTGCGCTGCCGGAGCGAGCAACGGCAGTACTCCGGTATGGCTTCGTTACCGGTAGCGCCGCCCCGTAATAGATCGGCGGCTCTCCGGTGGCATCAATGTGTACTGTAATCGTACATATGTGATACCGATGTACTAATGATGTACTACCGTTCTTAGCGATGTGATACAGCACTGCATCGGTATTGCTACAGCCAATTGTGATTTTTCAAGTGCTTCCTCGACGAAGCTCCACCGACTTTCTCGCCGTTCTTAATTGTGCGCCCCCGTTTAGTCCCGGCGAGGTACATCGGTAGTGTATGACAGAGCCTTAATAGAAATATTAAATTTAAACACAATCATGTTTAGTTTCTCAAAATTTGATTTGTCTCGAAATTAGTTCAAAAGTTCTTATACTTTTGGATCACCCCTCGTATGCACACATTTCTTTTTCGACAATGTTTCAGAAACTCGCCGACTACAGAGAAACGTTCATCGTCAAATCAAGGATAAACATAAATAACGTCCGATTGGTACTCCTATTTAATGAACGAAGAAATATGTATACACTACACATAGGGTACCATCTAGTCGCTTGGAGCTGAGTCTATACAACACATACACAGCACACGACGTTGATTGAAAACATCTGGACATCTATGATTATTGATTAGAATTTAACTTCCCATTTTGCAACAAAGTTTTCAAAAGTCGCCCACTGCAGTTGCGTCAAAATGTAGATGGGACATGGTTTAAGTGGGAGACGTGGTTCTTTTACCAACGACTGGTGGAAGTAGTCTCCCTTGTTTGGCGATAAGTATTACGACTGATGCATCAGTGACGCAACAAATAGCAATAAAAACAGCAAAGTTTTTGCTTGAAGTGCTTTCAACGGTAGTTCAGTTACACCATGTCCGTCTCCTGGGTACATTACCAGTACAATCCGATATTTATCCTGACACCAAATGAGCCGTCTCGCGAGAAAACCAGCATTGTGGTCTCTGCGTAAAGTATCGACCCGGATCAGTCGATACATGCCGTGCAGGCTAACCCGGACAGACACTTTTCGCCTCTTGTGTATTGTCTGTTTCAGGAATCATTTTTCTATACCTCTAGCCCTCAGAGACGGAATGTATCGGCCCGGATCAGTCCAGCGCAAGCTGATCTGGTCGATACATAATGCAGATGCCATAATGTTGGTTTTCTCGCGAGACGGCTCAAATGCATAGATCGTAATGCTATCCCCGTAACCCTGAGTGTCGAGGAGGAAAGCCATTCCCATCCTTTTTTCTCTTTTTAATAACTTTAATATGACTCGACGTGGGACCCAACCCTGATCTCCCGCTCCAGAATTGGACGCTCTATTGACCATTTCCCACATACAGCAAATCTGCAGCAGACTACTTTGAAACCAGGGTGAAAATAACCTGAAAATATCCATAAAAACTAGCTTAATTGTGAAATAAATGTGAAAACATTGTGGCTAAAGGTGAAATTGCTCATCACAAACAACTTCATCTATGGCCACAATGTTTTCAAAAGTCGTCTGCTGCTATTGCGTTAAAATGCGTCTGCAGACGGGAAAGGGTTAACTACACCAGAGAGACGGTGACGGCATTTTTACCCGAGCAAATCCATGATTTAATATCGAAGTAAAACACAACCGTGAGTGAGGAAGCGATCCTTATCTGTTCGAAAATAAAATGACTGGATAATGGGGGAAAACATCAACACACTGGTTATCTCATTTTAACCCTTTCTGGCATACAGCAACTCTGCAGCAGACGACTATGAAAATATTAAGGCAAACATATGGACATTCTGTATAAATAAATGTATAGATATTGAATAGGGTTGAGAACATTGTGCCGAGATAGGAAATTGCTCATTTTCTGCGTCATCATTTCAGACACAAAGGTGTGTATTACCATATGTTGAGCGTGTATGCATCGGAGATAAACAGAATTGTCGTTGTTTCCTTTAGCAATTAACCGAATTGGCATCAAAATCGCTTTTATATTTCACATCTCGTGATTTTTCCATGAAAGACGAGATTATGCATTTCCGCACAAGTTGACACACAATGATCCAATTTCAAGAGAAAACAAAATAACAAAACATGGCTATGTATGAGAATTCTTTATAATTGATTCACTGAACATACAACTAATGCTACTATATTCCGATGTTCGTCTTAATATCTTTCTTTATATAATAAAGACGACTTTTACACGGTTATTTTTTTTATTAAAAATCATCCCTTGACACGCATCTTTTCTACACTTTACATCACATGACAAACATTGTTTATGGACCACGTTTAAGTTATCTTTAAAAACTCACACGACTCAAACTCTAACAAGTAATCGATCAATAACGTGGTTTGTATTTCATCACTAAATATCTGTTGCTTTAACAGCAGACAAAGACGTTTTATGGCTCACAATTTCATATTTCGCTCCATTTCCGGTCACGCCATTCTTAGATGAATCTTTCCTTTTTAAACAGCACGTGAATATCGAGTTCACTTGTAGCCTAAAATACGGACTAGTTGTGTAGTATATAAAGAAATAACAGGCGAAGTTTGAGAAACAAATCTCCTCGATTATCTTCCTAATGTGAAAATAGGTTAAATAGCTTGTCCACGTTGAGTCACGTGACCAGTCTTTAGGATGTGTTGCAAAGTTACCCTGGTCAATGCTTAGTTGAATGATGTAAACAATGGTGGCGGGAAGTAACGTGCATATCAAGTAAAACGACACGGACAACAACGTGAACGTGGACGTTTGACCGGAAGTGGACTTGTCGCTGTCATGTCCGATTGCTGGTGCAAACCTGTTAATTCTTCGAATTTCTAGAATTACGCGAATATTCAAGATAAGAACGGCTAATGGCGTCACCGCGAAACACAACATTTCTGTTATCCATGTACATATCTCGTTGAAGAGTCGGACCGACAGTTTGATCTCACACACACCGGAAATTGCATCGTATGTCCACACGTAGGCCTGGAACAACGAGAATACAAACGCCATCAACGTTAAACAGCTTACGACCATAAAAGCCCTCTTTACTGTACAGTAGTCTTCCTTCTTAAACGGGAAACAAACAGCTATAAACCTCTCGCATGTAAATCCAAGTATAAGAACGGGGGCCAGGTACTGTGGCACCATGTATAACGTCATAAAGATCTGACACATTATTGGTCGGTTGATGGTTTGGATACCCCATGCTTGTAACAACTCCATCCATATATGTAAACATATGAACGCCGTATGGACTATGGCTATGTATCCTAGATAAATAGCAGAGGTGTTCGTTCGTCTGACCTTCTTGGAAAGCCATATCTTGATGCTTAAAGGGTTGCCGATAATACCAATAACGTACCATATAGGCGTAATAATACGGTCGACAAGAAGTAGTTCCGGGGCTATAATGCGGTGGACTTCGTATGAATTCCTAAATCCCGGGTCATCTATGCTAGATGAGTTCAGTACCGTCTGATTTTGGAAGTATGTCGATGTACCGTTTTCATCCATTATAACTGAAAAAAATAAATAACGTGATTATCTTCACTTTGGTTCATTAGTAATATTGTTAGCGCCGTATGCTATAACGAAAACATATAAGGAAAAAGATGCACCAATTGGAGCATCGGCATGTGCATTTGACAAAGCGTTGGACACATTCTGTGCAAAGGTGTATACTATCGTCTGTATCAGAACAATTGTAATAACTTAACTTGAAACTTTCCAAAATAATTATTCGACAGTTCTGTAACTGCCAATGTTTATAGTCGAAAGATTCGAAATTATTGAAACAAAACAGTGTTTGGTTCAAGAGAGTGGATCTTATTTTCCATTTGGCTGAACTCCTGTCATACAGATCTTATTGAAAAACAAATTTTATAACGAAAATAAGATGTTCCCCGAAACAAATTATTTTGTTCAATGCTGGGGCTGCTGCTGATGTTGTTGACAGAAAACGGCAAAGAAACTCCATTGAAAGGCGTGAAATGTTAAGAAAAAAATAGTTGTGGGTAAATAATTGACATTGTTTTCATCTGGCGAGCTTCAGTTTCATTACCTTAACACGCTACTTCGCCGATTTATAGATTAACTGACAAGGTTCATCCAAGCCATCCATAAAGTTTGACCCTTTCCAATACACAACACAACTGCAACAGACGACTCTGAAAACAATTAAGAAAAAATGTGGAAAATCTGCCAATAAAAATAATAATTTGATAAATTACCCTTTTGCCACAATGTTTTCAAAGGTCGGCTGTTGCAGACGAATCAAATTACGCATGTCAATTGGAAAGAATGGTTAATAACCCTCAAATCACATATTGTTATTGGGAACAATGTGAACGGAATACCGACATCGTGGTGAACAATTGATGATCGTACCAGGAAAAACAACCTCAGGGCATTTGCGACCAGATTGATATCAACCTGCGCATTCAGGCAGTTTGTTCCTCTGTTGTGTGAGCCAAATAATCGTAGAAGTAATCATGAAACCTCTGATAAAGTGGTGTATATCAGATCCGATAGCATCGGTCACAGCTAGACATTTATCTACATATGTTATAATTACGTTTACCGTTTCCCATATAACAAATCTTCGGAAATATCTTGGAAAAAATGTAAAAAATCTATCTCCGTAATTGATAGGTTGATTATTAGATATATAGAGTTAAAACCTTATGGCAAATGGACAAATGGTGAGATGCGGGGCGTCAGAAAACGTCTTTATGTGGAAACAGGGTTAAGGTTTGTTTTACTCAATCAGTTCCCACATTATTACAACAAACTTGCAACACAAACAGTTTAGAAACATCTCAGAAAAGATGTTGCACATCTCTTGAAATGCAAAGCATTGTGGCAAAGGCTGAAATTGCTTATTAGGAGTATTGTTTTCTTTGGCCACAATGTTTTTAAAAACCCGTCTGCTGTATATGCGTCAAATGTTGTCTCCAATTGTGAAAGAAGAAAAAATCGCATTGTGCGATAATTTATGAGAAAACGAGGCAATATTTAATTTGATAGGCGTACCATATACGGTACGCAGACGTACAATAAGACGCCCACATAGCTAGACGCGCTTCGGGTTAATAGACATTACCTCTTGATACTTCCTTAGCATATCACTTTGAAAACATTGGCATAACAATGAGAAATAGCATATATATGTGCTCTTAAGATTTTATATTCGTCCTTATTCCGATTGTGGCTGAAATCGAAAAGTATCTATCCGTTCCCACCTAAATACTACTACATGGGAAAATAATTGAGAAAACATGAAAAATAAGATGTAATAAAGGGTACATAAGGAGTTATATTCCATCACTATATGTATAAATGTTGCAAGTTTGAAGTGATTCCGCAAAAGGTTAAGACAACTAATGGAAAGCGTAACTGCCAATTGAAAGAGACTCGGCCTGCCCCATACAAATAACAAGATTTGTCATACCTCAACAAAATGCATAAAACAGTCTTACGTCAACAAATTACTACATGTGTATGTATATGTGTGTATGTTTTATACACAGATTCTTCGGGAGAAGATTTTCGGGCAACTGTTTATTCTATATATACATATAAGTTATACGACATTCATAAAACCTAGCTCGAAACTGTAGATCGATACTCAGACAAATAAACTCAAATAAAAGTATATTTAAATCCGGATATCAATTGACATAACTTAGATATCATGGCACTTAGCCCGTGTAAATCAAGTGTATGACATTTCGATCTCCTCTAATTTGGAATTTGCTTAAAATCTTCATCTATATTTGAGTGGTTTAATTAACGAAAATGTTACCACGCAGATATTTCTCTTTCTATACGTTGATAATAAATAAAACTTGAAGCGTAAATTGATAGCGTTCGTAAATTAAAACACTGAAAGTACTTGTGCGATTATTCTGTGGCCACACGAACAAATCAAATGCAACTTTTTTAAAGGTGTGGAGTCAAATAAAGTACGCATTCTTCATGTAATGTCAGACTTGGCATAGGAAATAATCGATACTAAGCATACTTAGATAAAACTGCTTTTTCAAAGTGACTTATTTCATTGGTAAATGAAGGCATTCATATTTTACAAACATCCCTTGTGTCCAAACACATGCAATATCCGGTCCGATCTTACTTTACGATTACTAACACAACCGTTCCAGCAGTACGTTCAATGCTTTGATCCACTAGTACTTTCAGCGCTTTGAACATATCAACTGTTTTCTGTGAAGATTACTCCGCTTAGAACTATTTGCTATAAGGAACGTAGTAACTCCGAAAAATCAGTTTATTAATTGAGTTAATGTGTTGACTCAGGAATGGATGTCTATCTACAGCCAACAAATGAATAGGTTTGATAGATTTTCAATACTAAAACATATTGTCTATTTCCTTCCAGCAGACACACTTCGTTTTAAAAGTCTTATCCATTACCGGATTGTTGTTAGTTCGGTCTGGGTAGAGGAATATGTCGTCATAATTTACATATCGACAAAAACTCGTTAAGTGGCTAGTATTTGCTGTTCGATGTTAGTCCTATATATGAAACTATTAATAATATGAGCCGTCCCAAGAGAAAACCAAAATTATGGCAACTGCGTAATGTATCGACCATATCCGAGAGATAGATGTATAGAGAAATTATTCCTGAAACAGAAACTCCACAAGAGTCGAAAAGTGTATATCCGGGTAAGCCTGTGCGGCATGCTTAGGCTGATCGACACTTTACGCAGAGACCACAATGTTGGTGTTCTCGCGAGACGGCTCATATAGTGTTTTACATCGCTTTTAAGTTACCAATACTACTGGTCCATTTATGCTGACACCTGCGATTCAGCTGTAATGCATGCCAACACTATTGATATTAATTATGGAACGCCTCAACAGTCTTATAATGACGATTATTATTATATTGTGTGCACCCTTTATTATGCTGTGTACATACTTCATTATGTCATGTACATACTTTATTATGTTGTGTACATGCTTTATTATGTTGAGTACAAACTTTATTATGTCATGTACATACTT
>JAUELF010280730.1:0-10443 GCA_031471495.1 Clinocardium nuttallii | reverse complement strand
AAAAAAAAAAAATATGAATGTTAGATCAATGAAAAAAAACCTTGGAAACTTTAGTGATTCTTTATGCATGGAATGTTATTGAATTATTTTTAATGGTGTCATTTTTTCGTGATGGCTTCATTTTTACCTTTAATTCTTCTAGTTATATAAAGAGTAAAGTGTTGCTAAACAAATATCAGCGTCCGCATTTATGCCCCCTGTTCGCTTACGTGTCGTACACGCACTATGACAGCTTATGATTTACGGTTATTACTAACGTAAACATTCAGTCATTTCGTGTTACATGTGTGGGGTTTATATCATAGTTGCGTGGTATTGATTTGTATGTTTTATCATTTCCCACCTACGATCAATCTGCCGCAAGCGACATTGAAAAGATCTAGGCAAAAGTATGGATAAAGAAAACGTTATTATAGAATGGAGTTGAAAACAGTGTGGCAAAATCATATTGCAATGAGCATGAGTAATGTCTCCCTTTTTTTTTAAACAATGTTTTCAAAAGTCGTGTGCTACAGAGGCGTCAACAAGCGTCTGTATGTGGGAAAGGATTATTTATCTATTTGTTTTGCAATAATTCAGATCACAGTTGACGTCATATTTTCTGAAGTAACCATATATGTGCCATGCAGTGAACTATCTTGTATATAATCTCATAAATGACCTGACATGTACAACAAAAACATATCAGCAGACGATAACATTTAGTCAAAACACGGAAAATCTCCATAAGAAATTGTATGATTACTGAAAAATGTTTTCAGCAATATCTCCTTTGATCACAATGTTTTCAAAAGTAGAAGCTTCAGCAAATGTCTATTTATGGGAATCCGGTAAAGACTCTTACATACTGGAAGTATATGACATGCGTCTAGCTATTAGAAGTGTATAACATGCGTCTAGCTATTATAAGTATATAACATGCGTCTAGCTATTATAAGTATATAACACGCGTCTAGCTATTAGAAGTGTATAACATGCGTCTAGCTATTAGAAGTATATAACATGCGTCTAGCTATTAGAAGTGTATAACATGCGTCTAGCTATTAGAAGTGTATAACATGCGTCTAGCTATTAGAAGTATATGACATGCGTCTAGCTATTAGAAGTGTATAACATGCGTCTAGCTATTAGAAGTATATAACTGCGTGTTCTAGCTATAAGAAGTATATAACTGCGTGTTCTAGCTATAAGAAGTATATAACTGCGTGTTCTGGGTATAAGAAGTATATGACATGTGTCTAGCTATTAGAAGTATATGACATGTGTCTAGCTATTAGAAGTATATGACATGTGTCTAGCTATTAGAAGTATATAACTGCGTGTTCAAGGTAAACTACCATTACTACCGGTATGATTATTATTACACCAATACATCAGTAGTAATGCTTATAGTTGGTGTGATCCGACCAAGGTCGAGGCGGATGCTGCTCTTATCAATAATAGACAAAGGAAGGCTGTCGAGATAAGATCAGTCTGAATATTCACATAGTATCAATATGGTCCGTCCCGCGAGAAATCGAACATTATGGCATCTGCGTAATGTATCGACCAGATCAGCCTGCGCTGTCCGCGCAGACTGATCCGGCCCGACACATTCCGTCTCAGGGCGGGGGATATAGGTACACAGTAATGATTCCTGAAACAGAAAATCCACAGGAGGTGAAAGGCGTCTGCCGGGTTTAGTCTATGCGACATGCTTAGGCGGATCATTGTCGACATTTTACGCTGAGTTCAATATTGGTTTTCTCGCGAGACGGCTTTCTATTGTTTGCTGAAAAATGTAAAGAGAACTGAATAGAGTCATTATCAATCTGGAAAATGTGATGTCAGATTTAAATATGTAATAAAAGAAAATATCATTATTAAAGGTGCTGAACTTCAAATGGTGATCAAATATTTTGAAATGTTGAAACTTCTGCAAATAGTGCTTATAGTCACAACAAAGTAAGAAAAAGCTAGTTCAAAATTATATTGGTTGCAAATGTTGAAAAACTGTCATGTAAGTCATGAAAATGTACAATATTTGGCTTACTGGGTTTGTCTACCCAGTACAAATGAAGCATTAACGATCAATATTTAGATGTTAATGATACTGGAAAGTGAATGAATTACTGTAATGTTTTCCCAGAATTATGATTCTAATATTTCAAGTCAACTTTTAAATAGTTTTTAAACTTTGACTGTAATATCTATTTTCTGTTCAGCACCTTTAATCGTTGTTCCCTGTTGAGCCTGGAACAAACGTCCTGAAGTAATGTATTATAAGCATTTTTCTAAAACAAATAATGATCGGTAATTTAGTATAACATGTTTACATAAAACACAATAGAGGAGCTCTGCGAAAACCAACCGCTAGGCATTTACGACAAGTGTAGATTCAGGTCAGTCTGCATAATCCGATCCGGATATGCAATACTCGTTTATCAGTTCAAGAAGCATCCAAGAAGCATGTTGCATACCGTGTATATTAATATCACACAACGTAGCTGTAAATAGTACACTAAGATTTTCGTAGATCACGACTCATAATAATTAGGATATCTCAGAGTTGCTTCCCCGTGTTCGGACACTAGACATTCAACAGGAGGCGCTGAAAGTAGAATTTCAGTTCAAACTCTCATGATGATAGCACAACAACGTTTCACGAAAACTATTCATCGGTGAGTTTAATATATTGGAAAATTAAGACCAGGTCATAACTATTCTCAATGTGCTTATATGTTTTCTAAATTATATGGCGAACAGGGAAGATCATGATGGGACTGCGCGGCAGTTGCGCGGAGTGATCTTCATAGTACCTGGTCACAAAGTGGGTCAATTTTGGATCGGAAAACAAGTTTTCAAATACTTATAATAATTCCTCTCCTGAGTAAGGGTCGGTATTGACGTGGATTATTAAATGTTCATTATCGCTTGCAATGAGACGCGAACAGATGCATTCCCACTCACTGCATTTGGATATTTCTAATAGGTTAATATCATATTATGATCATTGTCTTAACGCCTTTGTCAACAGTTTACGTTTACCTTTTGAGAATCCCCATTTTGTCATTTTTAACTAGAACTTCTACATTAACACATTAAAATGAAATGTATAATAATTAGAATGCTCTTTTAACCCTTTCCCACATGTAGACGCTTTCTGACGCCTCTGCAGCAGAACATTTTTGAAAACAGTGTGACAGAAGGAACATTTCTCCAATTGTCACACACAATATTTTCAACTCTATTCAATATTAAAACTTATATTTATAGAGATTTTCCATATTTCAAAGTTGTCTGCTGCATATTTTGTGCACGTAGTAAAGGGTTAAATGTGTTAAATTATAAAAGATGCGTTTAGCGATTTCCAGTCGTAATGGATCTGCGTAATTCACGGTTCGCATGAATGGTATACATACCTAAGTGCGCCATCTGGCAAACTATGTAAGTGAAGTCCTACTAGTGTTATGTCAATATGTATTGTACCTTTCCCAACATAAGGCCGCTCTCTGATGCCTATGCTGCAGACGATATTGGGCAACATGGCAGGACAGTATCCACAATGTTTTCAACTCTTTTCAGCTTGTATACTTTAAATTCTAGAGGGTTTTCTGATGTTTCTCTACAATTATCGTAGTCGTGCAGCAAATTTGTAATATGTCGGAAAGGATAAACTTTTGCAAAAAGAGGAGTGTCACTTCGTGAAGGTGTTATTTTAAGGAAGATATTGGTTCTCGACTGGTGCTACACTGGTCGCGTTACAATACATTACCATCTAATTAATCAAGGAACGTGTACTACATGAATCCGTTTTAATGTGTAAATGTCGCACGTGTCAATTTAAGTGTAGCAATCAGAGACTGGTAAACCAGTTAACACTATAGCCGTCTCGCGGGAAAACCAACATTGTGGTATCTGCGTAAAAGTATCGGCCTGGATCAGCATAAGCATGCCGCGCAAGCTTATCCGGATAGACACTTTTCGCCTCTTGTGGATTTTCTGTTTCAGAAATCATTACTCTATACCTCTATACCCCAGATACGGAATGTGTCGGCCTGGATCAGTCTGCGCGGACTGATCTGGTCGATACATTTCGCAGATGCCTTAATGTTGTTTTTCTCGCGGGACGGCTTAAGTCATGGTGATTCCACGTGGAGTGTACGAAACTAGCGACGCCTAAAGTAAACGCCCAATATTTGAAATTTACTGCTATTGATTTGATGCTCTAACTCGACGTTATATCCGACTATCTGATAAATCGTCGAAACATTTAAAACAAATTCCTGTTTTTTTAGCTTTATATCAACATTTGGACATGCACGTATTCAATAAAAGATTTGCCAAAACGATAGCATTGTTCACAAGAAACATTATTTCGAGGATGGGAGGCGTTATCCGAAATCGTTTAGGGAAAGTAGTTATCATGCTAACCCGTGCCCACCTACATACGTACTTTGAAGCATCTGCAGTCGGCACACTGTTTTCAACTATTCAATAATTACAAGTTGTAATTTGCAGAGAGTTTCATAATTATACGTTTGCTGAGATGTTTTAAAGGGAGACTGTTGCAGATTTTTGTATGTGGGAAGGTGTATTATTGAAGAGTCACACTATTTGTCAGGCTAAAAGGACATTTAATAAATAAACATTTGATGCCAGCTTACAATTCAAATAATTTGGTTTAAATTGACAACTTTTACTTAAAGTACCATCAATAACTGTTTTAAAACAAACACATGTTGGTTTGGAAAAGTGTTCAAAATAAAACAGGATGTGCGCTGTGAAAAACAAGTGAAATAAAGATATATTGAATTAAACGAATGTTAAAAGGGAAGTTCATCAAGGCTGTACCATATGCAACAATTGCCGCTGTTGTGACAATTGTCTGCGCAATTAAACCATTCTGATGTTAGTCTTTAAAAAGCCATTATCATTTGGTTTAAATTGAACAACCTTTTTTTTATCTGATATAATTCTCTCAAAGAAGCATCAATAAATTAATTTAGAAGCAATCACATGTGGGTTTGGAAAGGTGGTCAGGTTAAAACAGGATGTGGCTTGTGAAAAAACAAGTGCAATTAAGTGAATTGAACGATTGTTAAAAGGGTCAAGTTCGTCAAGGCTGTACCATATGCAACATTTGCCGCTGTTGTTACAATTGTGAACACAACCAAACCGTTTTGTGATCAGACTTTAAAACGCCATTATCAGCCCAGAGTTCATCGATTCTTTTACGTGAGCTAATGTAAGCCAACCCACAAATCAGATTACAGATACTTCACTCCTGATATGAACTGTAAGCAAACAGTGAGCTACAAAATGCTTCACTGAACACGAGGCTAACAGTGGTTAATTAACGGGGTTAAGGGTTCACAGGGGATGTATTACTCTCTATACCTAGGTATCACATCTCTTGTGGAATCGGGCGAGGCAGGGGCTGATCCCAGATGACTTGTTGACGACGGTGATTCAGAACGGATTGATCGAACTCTCCGCCGACGGAAGGCGGAAGTAAATTTCGGAGAGATACCTCTCTTTATTCCCTGGGCAGTTTCATCAGCACATCTGTTTATTCAAGGAATCTTATACATGTTATTTAATATTTAGTTATTTTATTTTAGTCGTCTGCTTTGAAAACTGTATAGTCTAACAAATGAAAGCGACAAATATATACAGCTTGAGATACATGGTTGAGAAAAAAGCAGTTTAGAACAGTTTCTTTTTTCTTACGATAGTATCTTATTTGTCTGTCGTATCAGGCAAGGGTTTTCATGTAACTGGGAAATGGGATAACGAATCGTTAAACCGCTTAAAAACTCTTTCGTTTTAACTGTATACACTGTTAAAGTTACATAAACAATTTCTTGTAATATTATTATATGTACATGAATGCCCGGAGACGAATGTTGATTTTTTTAATGCCACTTTAAACAATTGTTTAGTTATTTCACGGCGCATTTCTGGTACATTTATCGTGACACCAGCCAGTCAGTCGTAATGCTAACCCAGCAACCCTGAGTTACTAGTACTACTGGTACATTTATCGTGACACCAGCCAGTCAGTCGTAATGCTAACCCCGCAACCCTGGGCGCCAAAGAGGGCAGCCACTTCTAACAGTTTTAATGTAGTTAGTATAACCCGACCGGGTATCGAACCTGCGACATCCCGCCCACGAAGCCGACGCGCTACCACTACACCACCGAGGTGGTCCAGAGACGTAGGATGACGTTACATTATATAAATAATGGATAACTTAGTTTCTGTATTTCTTTGTTGTACTACATTAATGATCGTATTCCGCAATTAGTTTGTCGCTGCATCGCATACTAAAATGGACATATTTAATTTGAATGTTTAATCAAAATGTTTGCTTTAATTTCCGTTCTAGATTATAATGCAGCTCTCATTTCTTTTTAAATATTTGCTTTCTCTTGTTAAAAAGAGATTGACTCGAGCTGCTTATTAACAAATTGTATTTATAATCTAAACTGATCATGCTTTACGTGCACATGTTTTTCAATTATCCAATTCATAATCATTCTTAAAACTAGGAGCTTTTAAGCAAATTTGGCAAATAACTAAGAAGCGTTGGATTTTGTTCAAAAACGGGTCTGTAAGGAAATACATGAAGATGAAATCAAATATGTGTGTTTAATCGATATTGTTTTCCGATTGTAATATATATTTTACCAAGGCGAATAAAAGCTATATGTACATGTTCATGCATTGGGTGTTCTATGGTTCTTACAAGTTTGAGATGATACACTAAACTCAATTAAAGTCATTTAACCACTACAGGGATACACACAACTGACTAATATATTTAAAAAATATCATTATGTCTGTTTCAACAATTGTTATTTTACTAAATGAGGAGAAAAACAATAAAGACCAACTGACTATTCTGAAATGTTCAGCGACAGTCGATAACGAGTTCAAAACATTGGAACAAATAATTCATTATAACTTATCATATATCATTAACCCTTTCCCTCATACGAACATTCTGCAGCAGACGACTTTGAACAGTTTTTATCAAAAAGTGAAAAATCTCTATAATGGAATGGATGATATATGACTAAAAGTGGAAAACATTGTGGCAAAAGGAGAAATTGCATGTTTTGTGCAATTTCTTCTTTTGTCACTATGTTTTCAAAATGTCTGCTGCACAGGCATCAGAAAGCATCTATATAAGGGAAAGGGTTAACCTCTGTAATCTAAATGGAACAAAAGTAGGGTACATTATAAGAATACAGGTAGCCCTAAATAGATCAAATATAAATGGTTGTAATCCTTGGTTATCATCGGCAACACAACATTGTTTCATACAACCACAACCTCTTGGACACTCAGTTAACCCTTTCCCACACAACAAATTTACAGCATACAAATTTGAAAACATCTAAATAAAAAAAAAATGGAACATCTCTAAAAATAATTGTTGAAATAATGAATAACGTTGAAAACACTGTGAGAAACTGCTTAATTATTATGAGCTATTTTTCCTTTTGCAAAAATGTTTTCGAACGGCGTCTGCTGCAGAGGCGCCAGAAAGCGCCAATATATCAGAGATGTAGATAAGAGCATTTTGCATGTTCCAAAATCCTTATTTGACCTTTTGACCATTATGTTGTGGATAATCAAAAGAATTGTCTCATTGACGATTCTTTTTAGCATCACATCATAGGGTTTGGTTGGATGATAAGAGAGATATTGTTGGGAAAAGAGCTGTAAATGCCTCCAATTATCTGGACCTTTGATATACATTTGGGAAAGGGTAAACTACCCAAAGATAGGAGCCCAAAAATAAATGTACAATAACAGACATGTTTATGAAATGTATTTATATCTCACAATTTGTTTTAAAGCAAAGATAACAAAAAAGGTCACTAAAACAAATACCGATTTCATGGTTACTGACCTAGAAATATGAAATAAATAAGATATTTTATCATTTGCCAGGTGCATGTTGTCTACATTTTGTCTTTATCAATTAGGAAACTTATAAGACTTGGTGTATAGATATTACAAGTGACTTATGCACGACAAACAACAAATCTTATTATAGACTCAATTTATACAATATTTATTGGGGTTATAAATCTTCTGCATCACAGAATAATGAACTTAATTCATCTTTTATATATTACTAGATGTCGATGTAGTTAATTATAACTGCAAATAGCCTTTACCACAAAAAACATATCTGCAGCAGGTTACTGAATAAATCTTTGCTGAAATGTTGAAAACTATAAATTGAACTATAAATAATTTATTGAAATGAGTTAAAAACACATAATGGCAAAAGGAGAAATTCAGACACACTGTTTTCACAAGTTCACTGCTGCTGCACAGCTGTTTCAAAATATCAGGGAAAGGGTTAAGCTTAACATGCTTTCACAAAATTGAATGAAAGAATTATCTACCTGTTCGACCTTTCCCTCATACAACAATTATGCCGCCGATATATCTACCGTAAAACTTGGATAGTCTCTAAAATTGGAGGTCTAATTATTTATTACAGTTGAAAACGATTTGGCAAAAGGAGAAATTGCTCGTTATGAATATCTGCTGTAATAGTGTATGTGGGAAATGGTTAACCCGTACCTATATATATAGACGCTTTCTAAGCCTCTGCAACAGACGACTTTTGTTATGACGACTTTTGTTACAAAGTTTTCAACTTTTTTTCAGTGATTTATATACCTACATTTTGAGCGATTTTCTGTATTTTTGCCTAGATAAGTTTAAAGTCGTCTGCTACAAATAGTGTCAGAAAATGTCTAACAGTACATGGGAAAGGGTTAACACATTTCTATATTGGGTTAACCCAAAATGTAAACAAACACAAAGATTAAAGATTTGATAAAATTGGACTACTAACATCTATATTCAATAGGTATTTATAAATTTATCACTTGTTAGAAATGAAGACATGTTGATGGCTTGCAATAAAACTTTTCTTATCATTACACCCTTTCATTGATAAAGGGGACTTTATTTTGACAAATTTTGACAAAAGAAAACTGCTTTAATATTATCTGACCAATAGTTCATGAGATATCGCTCGGACAAAGTCCAAAAGGGGGCATAACTGAATAATTACTAAAGCCAGAGTTATGTGACTTGGTATATAGTCATTTGTATTGTCTCTAGGAAGATGTGTACCAAGTTTCATTTTAATATAAGGATTGTTGTTTGAGTTATGATCGAGGTAAGATAAAAAGGTTTGAGATGGCACAGATGACGTCACCAAGGGTATCACAATAGTACCAAAAAGAATCTTCTAATTGAGATGATTATACTGAGTACCTACAAAACAGGGTTATAGGGAAAAAAAGAATTTTTAGAACATCCATAATTGCTTAGATCTATATTAATGCCACGTTCAGGTGGAACTAGATGTCCATTGAACCAAGTTGAGGCAGACATATTTGACACAATAAAGTTATTGTTGATTGTAAAAGTTGAATGCTAAGGCAGCATGCATTCTCACCTTATTATTTGCATTGACTAGTCTACTTTTTACTGATCTGTTAGTTTTCTGACAAAATGATAGTGAAGCCAGGAATGTTTTTGCACACAAAGTCGAATATTAAGAGTTAAGACTATGAATTCCTTTTCAAGGGTTTTCTGTTACCCATGAGAGAAAAGGTAAAGAGATAATTTTAAATTTTTATTGCCGTGACATTATCCCTCTAACAAAAGAATCTACAAAACTGAGAAACTGATACACATCTATTGAAGTTTGAAGTGAATGGTTTTAGTTTTACCCTTTCTTATTGATATTATAAACTGCAACATGTTCAGATATAAATTTTATGTAAAATGGGAGACTTTATATTGATCAGCTCTGTATTAAACCTTCCCTCAGGTGTAGGTCCCTTCGGTGCGGGCCTGAGCAGGCATTGCTTTTCCCACAATGTTTTCAACACTTAACTGTTCTCCACATGTATGTAAATTTTATACATTTTGACACATAAAATACAGCAGATGAATTTTCAAAACAAATTATATGGCGATCCTTTAAAATCAGGGTTTTATGGCAAAAGAAGATAATTAACTTTAGTGTGTGAGAGAGTAACAATTTTGAGACTTTTTATTTAATTGTTACAATTTATTATATATATCTTTGAAAAAACATAAAGAGTTTTAATCATATAAAGTGTATATCTTTGAGTTTGCTGCAGACTCTATTGCCAATATTACTTCAATTATATATTTTCAATTTGAATTAATTATATTAAATAGAAAGAATATATCAAAGTGAGTACTGGTTAAGTAGCCAGGAAGCAGACTTCGAGCGTGATTAATATAAGCTTATAAAGCTTGGTTCGCAATCGATGTAAAATAAATAAGTTTAAACTAAAGTGACAGACAATTGAAACTAGAAATATCACTGAAGGTGATGAATACCCCCAGCTGGTGCCTGACAATATACATATGTATGAGAAATTCAA
>JAUELF010280729.1:0-19394 GCA_031471495.1 Clinocardium nuttallii | reverse complement strand
TACAACGCAAACTGGAAACAACAGTCTAGTCAGTACAATCGTCTATATTCAGATGTTTACAACGCAAACTGGAAACAACAGTCTAGTCAGTACAATCGTCTATATTCAGATGTTTACAACGCAAACTGGAAACAACAGTCTAGTCAGTACAATCGTCTATATTCAGATGTTTACAACGCAAACTGGAAACAACAGTCTAGTCAGTACAATCGTCTATATTCAGATGTTTACAACGCAAACTGGAAACAGCAGTCTAGTCAGTACAATCGTCTATATTCAGATGTTTACAACGCAAACGGGAAACAACAGTCTAGTCAGTACAATAGTCTATATTCAGATGTTTACAACGCAAACGGGAAACAACAGTCTAGTCAGTACAATAGTCTATATTCCCTTTTTATATTTACAAACAGTCGAGATGAAGATGCATGCGTTAAAGATTGAACAATTCTGATTCCTGCCATATTTGAACTCTTATATCCAGGTTAGACCGTACGTACACTGGTATATCCCACTTTAGTCGCGCCCCTGATATAGACGATATGTGAAGCGGTTTTATAAGACAACTTTTGAGAACATCGTTAAAATGAACAAGTTTCTTAATTTGGTATTATGTTTTAAGATTTGACATGCGTTCAGATAACTTTTGTCTGGTGAAGTTTCGAAGTCGACGGCCCTCGAATCATGCTATCATACAAGTTTAAATAATAATTTTCAATATATTGTTTTCTTCTTCTTTTTCTCTTGGATATTTTTTGTTCTAAACAAACACCTTAATGGAGGAAATAACAATTGTTTTGTGTGTAATATTGTTGCATAACTTAAGCGTTTACACGTACGTCTAAGCAAATATTTACAATATTTTTTGGCGGTTTATAGTACAATACATATTATTACAATTTTACATAAGAGAAAGGCGTGATACAATTAATTTTCAACATCTCTTTCAAGATTCGCTAAGTGAAATATAGTTGTACAATTTGCATAAAATAGAACTTTGCTCTGATTTCATTCACATTTGAAATATATTTACATAATATTGTATACTGTATTTGTTATTTTTATTTCATTGCTGACCAAAATTACATTATGAAAAAAGTAAAAAACAAATGTGAAAATACATTGTATTATTTTATCAGCGAAAGTCATTTTATATTTGGATAACTTTCTTATTCTATTTTATCAAATTCGTCATGCTATCTCACTGTAAACTAACAATGGTTTTCAAAATGATTAACTTTTACTGAATACAGATGAATTAATAAACGTTTGAAGTCACTTTATCTAAAAGAAGGCTGTTAAACTAACAAGAGTACTCGCAACATTATCCCTTTCCAACTTGAAGACTCCTTTCGACGCATCGGCATCAGACGAGCTTTACAAACAGTGTGACATGAGGAGGAATTGTTCATCATGAGCACTTACTCCTTTTGTCACTTACTCCTTTTGTAAATATACTGTTTTGTCAACGCTTTCAAAAAGTTGAACTTATATTTATGGTCATTTTCCCTATTCAGATGTTATGTGTAGATGTTTTTAAATTCATCTGCTACTGATTTGTTTCATGTGGGAATGATTTAAATGATACGAATATGAGTTTGTCTACAAATAAAATTTGTTAAACTAACAGCGTAATGATCAACCTAAATAAAGTTATTGCAAAATGTCATAACTTTAATCAATCGAATAAATACTTGATACTTGATATATAAAAAATTTTTCACAAACGGAATATAATATGAATAAAACTAGTTTTTGGAATGGTGTTAATCCTTTCTTAGATAAAAACACAGTTTAACCTTTCTGCAGCTGACCAGCTTTCAAAATATTGTTGCGAAAAGATTAATTGCCCAGAATGAGGATGCTATACTTTTGCTACAATATTTTGAACTCTATTAAATAATGAAAATTATATTCATATAGATTTCAAGATATTTACATAGACGTTTTCAAAGTTTTTCATCGCAGTTGTGTTGTATGTTTTAAAAGGATTACTCCGATGTTTGCATCTACGGTTATATCGGACATCACACGCTAACGAGATTACAACGGAATAATGATATGAGCCGTCCCGCGAGAAAACATTGTAGACTCTATGTAATGTATCGTCCGCGCAGGCTAATCCGGGCCGACACATATGGAGTAATGATTCTGAAACAGAAAATCCACATGAGGAGAAATGTGTCTGCCCCGATTAGCCTGCTCGGCATGGTTAAACTGATAAAGGTCCACAATGTTGGTTTTCTCGCGGGACGGTTATAAAACTAAAACGGGTGATCTGAACCGCGCAGTCTGACCTGGCTATGAATCGTGCCGATAGATTGTTATTTCCACCACACTGTCATAAGTCGAATACACAACCATCATCCCACATTACGTGTTAATATTGAAAATACGTTCTGCTTCACTCTCATCGCCTTGAACTATGTAGAGCGAGTATTAAAGACGCACAGTCATGCGCTTGAAATTTGTTCACCGATGTGATGATATTGGAATTTTGTAGAGATACTATATGAGAGAGATCACTCCTCGTACCTTTCGGAATAGGTGCGCTGTCTGGCTTTTCAAACGTGTTTAATTTGTATTTATTGATTGGTTTACTGTCGATCTTATCTGACTTCAATAAGCAGGATAGACCGAGATCAGTACAGTATTGTCAAGTTACCTCTGATTGGATATTTACGCCGCATTCGGTAATATTTCAGATATAGCAAGGCAGTCAATTCACCTTAATACTGTTAATACACTTAACGTTCTCACAATTGTCAACGTGATAACAATTCAATTCAGTTCAATATATTGTATTGGCATATAACAAATACATGTTGTAGCCTAAATTTACAATACCTTCATATACTCTTTATTTCCTTCTTTGATAATGTGATACATGTATAAACGAAATAAAGATTTATCAAAGTAGGAACATAAAACAAGAAAGAAAAATGGAAATGAAGATGTTAATCATTGTTATTATGCTGATAGTGGTGACATACCCATGCACATAAACATGCACACAGTTATCTGTCTAGCTATTGTGCATATTTATACCAACTCATTTAAGTTTCCTTAAGTAAATATATTTGGACAATTTGCATCAAATAGATCTTTGCCCTGATTACATTAACATTTGAAATTGATTTATGTTTGGCCATTTATAATAATATATAGAAAGACACTCTATTATTAGGTCCCTGTACATATATAGGGTATACCAACACGACATGATATTCATTTTCTATCATATTTAAATTGCACATGTTGTACTATCTGTTGCAAACGGTGTTACAAAGGGATACATTAATTATAATGACCAATATTTCTTTTTGTCTCAACATGTTGCACTTGAGTTAATAATTAAACTTTTGTCTACAGATATTTACTTTTTTGTTTTGCCTTGATGTTCGTGTATTGTATTAACCCTTTACTAACTACAGGATAAGTACAGCATAGACGACTTTGCAAATAATTAGACAGACATGTAAACTATTTCTGTAAATGGAAGTATGTATAATTATTTTGACACCATGTGTTTAAAAGTCGTCTTCTGCAGAGGCGTCTCTGTATGTGGGAAAGGGTCAAACACAATTAAGATAATCCGTTCTTTAGGACCACTTATCGTAAGGTATTTCTGAAAAGTGTAGTAACATATGGGTCTATGATTGAATGCTAACCGAAACAAGTTTATAGAAAGCTTCGGTACATAATTGGATAACAACACATCCATATTAAAATGCCAGTATGACCTGAGTATACACTAGTCGTAAGATGCCGTAAGATGCCGTAAGATGGAGCACTTCTAGGTAACATATCGATGTCTTCTAGCACATGTTTATATTGTCGGTCAGGTATGTTATGACAAGGAAATACGAAACTAATTGACCCGTGGCGCGCCGTCTAGCCTAGCTATTATGAATATTGGAATTGAATATAATACCGATCCATCGTTGTCATTTGCTAACAAATTATAAAACCACGCTTTCATTTCGTGAAATAATTGCAATTTTATTCGATACAGTGTCCCTAAGCTTTCTAATGTTCGGTATAAAGTATAAATGTTACATACATCATCCGGTCAAATGCAATCGAAAACAAATAGATAAACTTAACAAATAGTAAAGCTGTTCGGGTATATATTATCTGACCGTATTTTGGTCAATATTTGTCTGACCTTGCTGACAATTTCAAGATATGAGCCGTCCCGCGAGAAAACAAACAATGTCGACTCTGCGTTAAGTATCGACCCAGATTAGCCAGGGTAAGCCGAGCAGGTTAATCCGAACAGACACGCCTCCTTTGGATTTCCTGTTTCAGGAATCATTACTCTATACCTCTATCACCCTGAGACGGAATGTGTCGGTCCGACTCAGTCTGCTCGGACTGCGCAGGCTGATCTGGGTCGATACATTTCACAGATGCCATAATGTTGGTTTTCTCGCGGGAAGGCTCATATATGAAAGATGTATAAGTCATCATATTATTTTCATTTCCATTCACATATCCAACACAAACAATGATACAGGAGAACCAGTTGAATAGCAAAAACGGCAGTTCGTGGAAACAAATAATCCCGTGGATTGAAGAAGAGTTTAAAAGCGCGTGTGACCAAACTGACTGTTAATAACAGCTTGGCAAACGCTGCACATACCTTTGGGTTATGTAACGGTGCCATATGCGTTGTATTTCTGCAGCAGGTTTCGTATCATGTTACGGTGAACACAATACTTCGCTGTACGTGTATTCTGATTACCCCCGCTTTAAGGTACGTCTCGATATAAGATGTGTGTGAGGTTGGCTCTGTGATCGGTCATCTGCCATCATCGTTCCACTCCCGTGACAAAAACCGGGCGTTTAACTCCCGTGACAAAAGCCGCAACGCCGACCTGGTACACCGAGCTTGGCCATCGGTGTTCTAATTGATATAGCAATTTGAACGCCGACCTGGAATACCGAGCTTGGCCATCGGTGTTCCACTCCCGTGATAGCTATTTGAACGCCGACCTGGAATACCGAGCTCGGCAATCTGTGTTCGAATTTATATAGAAGTTTGAATGCCGACCTGGAATATCGAGCTCAGATATCGGTGTTCCACTCCCGTGACATACCCGGAACGCCGACATGGAACACCGAGCTCCGCCATCGGTGTTCGAATTTATATATCAATTTGAACGTCGACCTATAATATCGACCATGGCAATCGGTGTTCCACTCCGTGATAAAATCCGGAACGCCGACCTGCAACACCGAGATCGGCGATCTGTGTCCAAATTTGTAAAGAAATCTGAACGCCGTTTCCCACAGTCAGTAGCGTAGTGATCTCGCTTGAAACAATGCTAGCACTTCGCTGTAGACGCATGTTAAAACAGCGGGACTTTCCTTACTGCAAGAATTGGCCACGGCGCACATTTCTTCGGCCAGTAGCGGAGTTCCTGCTTGAGACAAGGCGAGCACTTCGCTGTGGACGCGTGGTTTAACAGCGAGACCTGCCTTATAGTAAATTCTGCCAAATTCACCCTGCAGGAAGCGAAGTACTCGCTTGAAGCAAGGCAAGCACATCGCTGTGGACGCGGGTTTTAACAGCAGGACATGCCTTATAGCCTTATCGACCACATTCTACCGACCAGAAGCGGAGTGTCCGCCTGAAGCATGGCCAACAATTCGCTCTGGACGCGAGTTTTAACAGCGGGATTTTGCATTTGCAGCCACGGCTCACATCCCCTTATAGGCAACTGACTGCTTGCTCGAAACAATGTATGTCATTGGCTGTAAACGCGGGTAAACGGCCGGGATCCGCCTTATAGCATACGCGGCCACGTCTCACAGTTACCCTACTAGTAGCGTAGTGCTCGCTTGAGACAACGCCAGCACTTCGCTATGAACGCATGTTTCAACAGCGGGACCTGCCTTATAGCAAAGGTGGCCCTGGCTCACATTTCCCCTACCAGCAGCCGAGTGCTAGCTCGAAACAAAGCCGGTACTTGGCCGTAAGCACGGGTAGAAGTCGAGACCTGCATTAGTGCATATGCAGTCACGGCTCACATGCAGCGGAATGCTCGCTTTAAAAAAGGCCAGCACTTGGCCGTAAGCGGATACACGGCGGAGACCTGTCTTATTGCATATGCGGTCACGGTCCGCATTTACCCTTCTAGCAGCGGAGTGCTCGCTTGAGACAAGGCCGGCATTTTGCTGTGGACGCGTGTTTTAACAGCGGGACCTGCCTTATAGCATAGGCGGTCCGGACTCACATTTCCCCTACCAGCAGCCGAATGCTATCTTGAAACAACGCCAGCACTTGGCCGTAAGCTAGGGTAGACGGCGCGACCTGCCTCATATCATATGTGGTCACGGCTCACATTTCCTCTACTAGCAGCGGAGTGCTCGCTTGAGACAAGATCACCACTTCGCTATGAACGGGTGTTTTTACAGCGGGACCTGCCTTACAAGCAGCGGTGTGCTCGCTTGAAACTCGTAAGCGCGGATAGACGGCGAGGGGACTTGCCTTATAGCATATGCGGCCACGGCTTATATTTGCCCTGCCAGTAGCGGAGTGCCTGCTTGAAACAATCCAGCACTTCGCTGTTGACCCGTGTCTTAACAGTGGGATCTGCATTTCCCCCAGCTAGTAGCGGACTGCTCGCTTGAAACCAGCAGCACTTCGCGTGTTTAAACAGCGGGACCTGCTTTATAGCAAAGTTCGGCCCGGCGCACATTTCCCCGGCCCGTAGAGGGACAAATCTGCTGTGGACGCATACTATGAAATTATGCTTACTTCAATGAATAAAGTAGGTAAACATCACAAGTGTTGTATGTTTCGATTAATTAACTTTTTTCTTTGGCGATTATGTGGTGCAAAATATAGAGAGCGTTGTTGGTAGAGTTTTTGAGGGGTGAGTCAATTGATACCTCGCGGTCGAGAGATTTCAAATTGTCGACAATACTTAAACCTATATCGCTACTGCATCATAACTTTCCTTTTAGTATATGCCATGTACAACCTTTAATATAGAATTAAAACCCATACAAATGTCTTTATTCAAAATAAAGAAACAACATAATTTACACAAACAGTATAATATTATTGGAGTGTTTTCCACGCCCAACAACCAACATTTTTACGACTTGGCCGTAAACGCGGGTAAACAGCGGGGACCTGCCTTATAGCATACGCGGCAACGGCTCACATTTACCCTACTAGCAGCGGAGTGCTCGCTTGAGACAAGGCCAGCATTTCGCTATGGACGCATGTTTTAACAGCGGTACTTGCCTTATAGCATAGGCGGCCCCGGCTCATATTCCCCCTACCAGCAGCCGAGTGCTATCTCGAAACAAGGCCAGCACTTGGCCGTAATCGTGGGTAGACGGCGCGACCTGCATTATAGCATATGCGGCCACGGCTCACATTCCCCCTACCAGCAGCCGAGTGCTATCTCGAAACAAGGCCAGCACTTAGCCGTAAGCGCGTCTAGACGGCGCGACCTGCATTATAGCATATATGGTCACGGCTCATATTTCCCCTACTAGTAGCGTAGTGCTCTCTTAAAACAAGACCAGTAAGTCAGTTTCAGTGCAGCATGGTACAAAGGCATTGTTTATCTAATTAAAACAGTTTACCGTAAGACATATAGTTTTAGATTCATCTACCGCTGTGAAAAAATCCTCCCGCCGTATGACCAGGCTCCTAATTGTTGAATATTCGTTCAAACAAAGTGTGCCAGTGACAATTTTAAATATTATTGTAGACAATGTGACGATATAAGTTGATACCTCACCGAATACGATATTATATGCTTAATTTTTAACGACATAATAATAAATAATCTATTAAAATAAAGATAACGACATGCAATAAATTAATAAATAAATGTATATATGTCTTTTCGTCTTTCGGTCGCGATTGAGTGCTGAAATGTAACGCCCAGAGAGAAATGACTCGCACTATATATGTAGGACTCACCACGCGTCTTACGATATTGGGCTTTCAATCCACCTGCGAACAGTGTATACTTATTGCGAGTCTATGCATCTGCGTAATCTCGTCCGAGACTTTACGGTCCGCGTTTATTTTATATATATCTAACCGCATCTTCTGACGAATAAACTGGAAGGGTAGCTTCAGTAAAGGTAACTCCATATAACGTAAACTATAATATACCCGGAGTGTCAATAATACCCTAAACGCTCTAGATGCCGTATAAAGAGTTTGAACCCAAACCGACTTTTGCAGTATAGACTTTGATCCTGCATGTAATTACCGTCTATTTCGCAACTTCCGAAAGCATGGTCCGTCCGAACGTGATGATTGTCCAATTAAAACATTATACATCTACTTTACACATCGGTGTGGTTTTGATATAAAGAGTTTGTAATTGTGTTTTTAAAATGAATTATACCTTTCCTAAGGAGATCTTTAAGTCGTTTGAACCGATTTTGCGAAGCCAGTGCCACCATTATAGACCCAGGTCAACCCGCGCATGTGCGCCGTACACCAAGGTTCTATACTTGAGCCGTTCCGAGAGAAAACCAACAGTATGGTCTCTGCGTAATGTATCGACCCAGATTAGCAAGAGCAGTTTACGCAGACGGATCCAGGCCGACACATTCCGTGTCAGGGGGATAGAGCTATACAGTAATGATTCCTGAAACAGAAAATCCACAGGAGGCGAAAAGTGTCTGTCCGGGTTAGCCTGCGCGACATGATAAGGCTGATCCAGGTCTGTACTTTACGCAGATTCCACAAAGCTGGATTTCACTTAAGGATGTTCAACGCATCATTTTTATATTGTTATTCCTAAAATTGGCTATCAACTCTTCAAATAAAAAGCAGGAAAAGTAATTTTTGAAATTTCAGCACGAATATGATTAACGACGAAGCACGTCGTCAGGAGAATGACATTAGTAACTCGAACTAATGTTGCTTAAAAGGGGCCGTGTTAAGTAAACAATCGCACCATTGAATATGACTTTCATAAACCCCTCACATTCACCATTTATCGACTATGACATCCAGTAAGCCCTCAAATCTGCTGTCGCATGCAGGACATACTCTTGGTTCTCTCTCGGAACGGCTCATATGAGCGAGAACACCAATATATTCGGCATCTGTGTAATGAATCGACCAGATCAGCCTGTGCTGTCCGCGTAGACTGATCCGGGTCGACACATTCCGTCTAGAGGTTTAGAGAAATTATTCCTGAAAATGAAAATCCACAAGAGGTGAAAAGTGTCCATCCTGGTTAGCATGTGCGGCATGCTTATGCTGATCCGGTTCGATATTTAAGCAGAGACCGCAATGTTGGTTTTCTCGCGAGACGGCTCATATTTAGATTGTGTCCAAACACTCAGAACGATCTGTGTTATCCGAATCAACCAGTCAAACTACATGTTTAACTAGTACTTGCCGAACAATTGGTTTGTTAGAACAATATCAATACGCACTAAATGTACGAGTTCAGACGAAGAATTCCCAGGTCTTAACTGCTCTCTAACTAGTAACTCAAACCTTCTGAAACTTCCGGAGCATATGCTCACACGACTTAAGAATAGTTCAGCAAATAGCAGAATGGTTTTCAGTTTTCATTGGCATATCAAAACATCATGTGAATTAATGTCTGCGTTCCGGCTTTTGTCACGGGACGGAAGTGGAACACCGATGGCCTAGCTCGGTATTCCAAGTCGACGTTCCGACTTTTGTCACGGGAGTGGAACACTGATGTCCGATGACCGATCACTATGCAAAGACATATTTTTAGGGACACATTGGATGTAGATCAGCATGGTAGCAGATGTTTACTGGGGGGTAGTTTAATCTAGGGACATGGTCGTGTAAACCTTGCGGTCAAACGTCTCATTTTACCACCAGAGGAAAAGAACAATTAAGCAATGGTGAACTCTGGTGTGATGACGGGCTCGATCAAGTCTTAACAGTTGATATGTAACATAACATAACATAACATAACATAACATAACATAACATAGCATAACATAACATAACATAACATAACATAACATAACATAACATAACATATAACATAACATAACATAACATAACATAGCATATGTGTAAAAGGACACCCACACGTATGACGCTGTCCTTGCGATATCCCACTAAAATGCGCAAAATGTTCAAACTATAATTTTGAGGCAAACATTGGGGCTATCTTTAACCTTTCCCACACGAAGACGTATCTGCAGGGTCGAACGTTTGAATAAATAAACATTGTGGTAAAAGGAGAAATTGCTCACAGCGACAGATAAGAAATTACACCTTCAGTTTTGTTGTTTTGTCTTTTATTTGTTTTCAAAACTGTATACTGCGGTTTTCATGTAGTTGGTAAAGGGACAGAAGAGCACGCTGTTACAAAATGACAAAAGGTTAACTTTATGTTACATATAACACACTTACCAAATAGGTTAGCTATACAGAAAAACTGAGAGGTGAAGAATAACATTCAGAACACTCATTGTCGTACAATCATTCATTTATCCACCAAGCCTTACTTTCAAGAAATAATACTAGCCACGTCTGGCGATTTGGGGCCGTATTGTCTCTGCTCACAATGATGACCCAGGCCAGCCCGCGCACACTCACAGTCTCAACTGATTCTTTAATGTCAGTTTGTAAGTAAAAGATATGTAGATTTTATTTATTTTTTTGACCGAAATAAGAATGGCAGCTCCACACATGTAACTACTACCATTGTTCAGATCCAGTATAGGAGATACATTAAGAATACAATCGGCCGATATATATTTGTATCCTTGCCTTGATGGAATTGACCTGTTATTTGGTCCACATTATTACCGTCAGTACGCCATTAAATCAATCAGGCCAAACCCGGATATTAACAAATTGTGAGCTTGGGAATAATAACGAAAATAAATTGGCGTATATCCGAAATGCAATGAAGTACATCTAGAAAAAAAATGGCGTAATTCCGGTTCATATCCAACCGTATGAATGGATATGTAATTCGTAATTATTATTATTATTATAAGTAGTAGTAGTAGTAGTAGTAGTAGTAGTAGTAGTAGTAGTAGTAGTAGTTGTAGTAGTAGTAGTAGTAGTAGTAGTAGTAGTAGTAGTAGTAGTAGTAGTAGTAGTAGTAGTAGTAGTAGTAGTAGTTGTAGTTGTAGTAGTTGTAGTTGTAGTTGTAGTAGTAGTAGTAGTTGTAATATTAGTAGTAGTTTTAGTAGTAGTAGTTGTCGTAGTTGTCGTAGTAGTTGTAGTAGTAGTAGTAGTAGTATCATAACATTCAAAGGTATCAATACTTAATATTTTGAAGAAAACAAGAAGTCTCAGATTGTGCGGTGTTGCAGTGTCCGCCTCGGTGCGGGAACCGCGGGTTCGATCCCTAATTAAGTCATGGCGAAGACTTTAAAAATGTTGGATATGACTTTAACTCCTTGGCACAAATTATATCGCAACAATATGGACAATCTTAATAAGTCAGAGCATAATTAGTGAATAAAGTTTGAGATATTGCTTATAATATATGTCTCATCTCTCCCAAGGTATTTTTAACTTTGAATCAAAAGAAGTATTTCACTAGTATTCAAGATCACGCCGAGCACTCGAAAAAACACTAGCCGAGTCAACCAATCACATAACTGCTGTTCGACGATCACTCGGGATGTTATTGCAATCAGAGCACACCCGAGGTAGACCGGTATCAACAAGAATCGTTGTATTTTATAAATAAAATGTTTGATACCCACTTATTGATAAAGATAAATTATCTTTGAGAATAATGGGTTGATATATATGTTAAATCAGTGCCGGAATAGTAAAACATGTTTGCATAATACTTATACAATCATACAACATGTAACACACACTGGAATCATAAACATATCCGAGCATAGCACACACAGGTATCATATACATATCTGAGCATAGCATATACAGGTATCATAAACATATCGGAGCATAGCACAAACATCATTGCTAACTGAGCGTAGTATGACTAGAATCGGGGCTATCTGGGCGAAAAGTAAAATCTGCATATAGTATACGCTGATTTAAGTCTGAACAGAGCATGTCTTAGAGACATATGTTTACAAGCCGGGTTTAGAGCTTTAAAGTTTACTAGACGGTGTTAAGAACATAATGTTTACAAGCCGGGTTTAGAGCTTTAATGTTTACTAGGCGGTGTTAAAGACATATGTTTACCAGACGGGTTAAGAGCTTTAAAGTTTACTAGACGGTGTTAAAGACATATGTTTACAAGACGGGCTTAGAGCTTTAAAGTTTACTAGACGGTGTTAAAGACATGTGTTTACAAGCCGGGTTTAGAGCTTTAGAATTTACTAGACTGTGTTAAAGACATATGTTTACAATATGGGTTTAGAGCTATAAAGTTTACTAGACGGTGTTAAAGACATATGTTTACAAGACGGGTGTAGAGCTTTAAAGTTTACTAGACGGTGTTAAGGACATAATGTTTACAAGACGGGTTAAGAGCTTTACAGTTTATTAGACGGTATTAAAGACATATGTTTACAAGACGGGTTTAGAGCTTTAAAGTTTACTAGACTTCGTCAACAGACTGCCACCTTTATGAATCCGAACACCAAGCCCCTATAGATTCTTCGATTTACAATTCCAAAGAAAAATATATGTTGTACTAAACAGAAATTCCGGGATTTTGTGACAAACCAACTGTCACTAACATACAAACTGGTTATGTTTCCAGAAGCAGATATCAAGCAAGATTGATATAAGCTGAACGCTTGTTTTGTAATCGATGTATTAACTCTTGCATCTGTCGAATTTCACTGAGCCGACTCTGTGATGTTGAAAATTGGACCACTCCATTTTTCTTCCAGGGTTAACTAACACCATAGCTTTATCTTAGCATCAAATAAGGATTTAGGAACGGTAAAATTCACCCCTTATCTAGAAAATACTACTTAAATACCACTTAACAACCACTTAAATACCACTTAAATACCACTTAACAACCACTTAAATACCACTTAAATACCACTTAATAACATATATAATGCGCACCTCAAGTGAATAACTAGCTTGCATTTCCATTAGGTAAAATTTAATGTCTAAGCAAACAGTGCATATTACATGAGAGACAGCTCGTTATGAGCTATTTCATCTGCATATCCATCGTTTGAAAAGGCATTGAATTGCCTTTGGCAGGGTAAGGGTTAAATGATAAAAAAAAGATTAAAACCTATACAAAACAAAACCATATCGAAACTGTGGTCGAATTCAGACTAGGATATGTAAATAGTTATACATTTTATAATCCTTACACTGTACATGTTCACCATTTCCTGTATGCAACACGATGCATAAACAGGATGTATTGTATTGTATTGTATATAATCACCAATTTATTATTTTCCTGTCGAGATTTCATCATCAATTGATAAGAGCTAACGCCGTTTTAAAATGTATATCATTTATATCATGGCGACCGGTTCATCATTCCATGTATTTCCTGCGTAAATACTTGCTACAACATTTTGAGCCAATTAAACATTCCAGTTATTCATGACCCAAGGTAAACAAACCAGTACTAGGCTAGGAAATGTGCCTTGCCCATGGGCACTTCACCATGACCGTCTCAACTTCGGTTCGAACCAGGGACGCCCGACGCTAACCACCTATCCACGACTGAATCCCCTCTATATCTTCAAAGTTATTATATATTTACATAAAACTATGAATAGCATATACGGTATTGGATTTTATTCTCTTTTAATCATTTCCTAAATCCAACAAATCATCTATAGTAGAAAACTTGAACACATAATGGCATAGAATGAAAGAAGCAGAGTTACAAGCTTTGTGGCAAAAGGACAATAGTCTATAGTAGAAAACTTGAACACATAATGGCATAGAATGAAAGAAGCAGAGTTACAAGCTTTGTGGCAAAAAGACAATATGCTCAGTATAGGTAATTTCGCATTTTGTCACATTGTTTTTAAAACTCGTCTGCTGCATATGTGACAAACTGCGTCTGCATGCTAGAAAGGGTTTATTAAGTATGAGTCAACAGCATATAATTCAAACAAAATGGGGGAAATTTATTGCAATCTGTCGATTATTCACTTTCTAATAGGAAAATCGAAACCACAAACCATCCGGTCCATTTGAGGAAATGAAAATCTAATTCATCAAACTCAGCGTGAGAGATAACAAGTGAGTGATTTGTATGTAGCCCGCAGACTCCGATCCAATACACTATAAGTCTACAGATGAATCAATAGTTCATGTTTTTTTGTAAACAAAGACATGTATAGATACATTTTGACCTCTATCGTCTGGATCGAATAAAAGAAAAGTGTACTATACGAATAGAGATAGCTCTAAATTATAAGATACGTAATCCTTGGTTATCATCGGTGACTGGACATTTTATCGGGTACAACCGCAACATTTTGGACAACCAGCTACTACCAAAGAATTGAAGACTTCAAAATATTAAAAGTCCAATTGTTCATGATCCATGGATAAACAAATCAGTGCTTGGCTAGGAATTGTTACTCGCCAAACGACACTCCACGATGACTGCCGCAACTCGGTATCGAACTCGGGACAGCCAGTTTATAATTCCCCGAGGCTAACCACTCGGCCACTGCAGATTCCTAATATTTACGAAATGGATTTATACTTACCTACCGTACTTATAAGTTATAAGTGTAGATGAAGGACTATCGAGGTCATACTGTACGGGTTTAAAGGCATTCATTAAAAAAGGGTATTAACATATAATGCTTTAAGCCCATTTCTCACTGTCCAGGTTCTGGTCCAGGTATCAGTTGTAAAATAGCCGGTATACCGGGATGATCCGGGCATTTTGCCGAAAGATCAATTGCATTCTTACATTCCGGTCGTTGTCTCGGAGTCCCCCCGGTTTAGAAGCTGGATTCCCCCGTTTGATCTAATTACCCCGGTTAGTTCCCGGTTTTAGAACGGTTCTTTTACGATGTCGTGCCGGCGTGTTTCCCGGTCCATCTCGGTCCATCCGAGTGCGACCCAGGTCGTATCCCGTTGCCACCGGTCCGACCCGGTATAGCCCCAGTCAAAAGCCGGTTGAGCCCCAGTGACACCCCAAAAGCCTTCGTTGGTAACCGGATAGTATATAAACGCGGGCAAGGGAAGATGACCACGGACAATTACAGTAGAGACACGGTAGAGACAAGGCCCTGCAACGGCGTATACCGGCATTGTGCCGGATATTTCCCCCGGTGTCACACGGTTGTATTTCACATTTTAAAACATCGTTGACGACGGTCTGCAGTGTTCATTACGGATCATCCCCATCGTCTGCGGTTCCGCCGCAATTGTCTTCCCTGACTGACAAGGTATCTCCCGAACCATCATCCGGGACGTACCGGGTCGATAATCCGGGACAGTGATGGGGCTTTAAGTCATATTGTACGAGTTTAAGCACATTCTTTAAAAATAACAGGTATTGAGATTCAAAAGTTTACGTAATAGTGTACGAGTTCAGGCACATTCTTTGAAAAATAACAGGTATTGCGAGTTAATAGTTTACGTCTTATTGACAAGGTTTAAGGACATTCATAAAAAAACAGGTATTGAGGAGATACAATACTTTAAGTCATATTGTAAAAGTTTAAGAGTATTCTTTAAAAAAATATCAGGCATTAAAATACAATGCTTAAAGTCATTTGATACGAGTTAAGCACATTTTTAAAAACATACTAGGTATTAAAATACACTACTTTGAATAACATTGTACGAGGTTAGTGACATTCTGTAAAACTAATACTTTTACAATCACAAGTAAAACGTATTTACGTACATAACTTGAAATACCGTGCACTTTTAAGGACATTTCTTAACCAAAGCATATTTGAGCCGTTCAACGAGAAAGCTAACTTTATTAACTCTGCGTAATGTATCAAACCAGATCAGCCTGCATTCTTATCCGGGCTGACACAACCCGTCTCAGGGGGATGGAGGTATAGAGTAATGATTCCTGAAACAGAAATTCCACAGGAGGGGAAACGTGTCTGTCAGGGTTAGCCTGCGCATCATGGTTAGGCTGATCCGGGTCAATATTTTACGCAGAGTCCACAATGTTGGTTCTTTCGTTGAACGGCTCGTTTATATACATTACTTAAAGAGATACTGTGCGAGTTTGATAATAAATTCTTAATCTGAAAACATGTATATGAAATGCATGAAAGTATTAAATAGGAAGAATGGAAAATATTGGCGAAGCCGTTCGTGCTTCCCGATTGCCTCATTAAATAGCAGCTAGAAGTTGCTGAGAGCTACGATGTTAAAACCAGGTCTCTATCAAAATTAGATGAACTCAATTTTCGATTTTAACGGCGACATTTATTACGTCAATATAACGTCAATTTAGTGTGCTTGTTTGTATGAATGGTGATTTACGCCACATTTAACGGTTTTGTAGTTTTGGCGTTTCCTGGGCAACTTTCCAGAACCTGCGAACTTATTTATCCTAGCACTGATACATAAGTCGCAATATTATCCCCGCAACCCTGAGCGCATAGGAAGGAAGCCATCACTACCACGTATTAAAAAAGATTAGTTGGATAATTATGTTGAAATCAATTATTGTCATTCAATACATGTAACACATCTGGTTTGATAACGGACGTGGACAAACTGTAAATTATTTTAACGAATCTGAGTTAAGCCTATTTTACTGACTTCGTCGTTCGGAAAGGAATGTGATTGTTTGAATCGAAATCGGTTTCACATGTAGTTGACGTATGTCTGATTTGAGGACAAACGCCCTGACGGACAAACGCACATACTCAAACACGGAAATGCCTAAGTTATGCACCTTAGATGATACCTCCATTCGTATAACCACTTAGGAATCAATATAATTGCAATTACACAATTATTTCGTTTTTGTCTAAGGCTACACCTCTAACCGCACAAGACATGCAGACCTGAAATAAATAAATGATTTCCTTATATTTTCTAGAACAGCATAAATCTGTTGAGGACAAAGACCCGCACAGATGTACGCACGGACGCACGTATGGATACACGCTTGGACACATGCACGGACACATACGCGTTCTTATAGACTAGACCGCTAATACGAATGTACATACTTCCAAGTAATTTTGGGCAGCAAAACTGTAGAGGACAATATGCGACAGCCAGAGTTATTGATTCGAATCGTGTATTGATTCGAATCGTGTATTTGTTTCAAAGGGAAACCTTCTCCTCGGTTAATAAGGCAAAGGATGAAATCTAATCCAGGTTTTGCTTTGGTTTCTAGAAGCCCCCGCTTTTCAAATCCCTCTGTTTTGTTCAGACGTTAACAAATGCTGTTAGCTGTCTGTCCTGTAACATTTCAAATAACCCTTAATCCTTTCCGAACGAAATACAATCAATCTGTAGCCGACGAGTTTGGCAGTACATTTATCTAGCCAAACCTTGGAACCTTTCTAAAGATGAAAGTATAACTATTTAATAGAGAAGCAAACTTAATTGCAAGTCATTCTGTCACAATGTTTACACACGTGATCTGCTGCAGGTGCTTTAAATGAGTTTCCTCGTGGAAGGGGTTAATACTTCTACCTGTTTCACCACGACTGCTGATGGTGTATGTAGCAAACTAGTGTTTTAAACATTGTGAATAGGGGAGAAATTACTCGCCTCAAGCATGTTTCACACCCTAATAATTCATTATTCCTTTCCCACATACATACACTTTCTGACGCCTCTGCAGAAGACTAAAACATAATGTTACAAAAGGAGAAATTGTTCATAATAATCAATTCCTACTGTTGTCACAATGCTTTCAACTCTATTCAATCATTACTGTTTCAGTTATAAAGACTTTCAATGGTGCATGCATTCAAAATCGTCTGGTACAGGTTTGGTATACATGTATGTGGGAAAGGGTTAAAACGCAAGAACTTGCTTCTAATTAAAGATGATACTGGATTAACTGAAAATCATCGACATATTTCCCTCGATGTTTTAAAACAGACGATTGTTATAATATCAAATCAGACGAAACAGTTTATTCGAATTATTTTGATTAGTTTCACATATGGCAGGTATCAAGTTCTTTAGTATAATAATGAACTGAGCCGTCTCGCGAGAAAACCAACATTACATCATCTGCGTAAAATATCGACCAAGATCAGCCTGCGCAGTCCACGCAGGCTAATCCGGGCCGACACATTCCGTCACAGGGGTATAGAGGTATAGACTATAGAGTTATGATTCCTGAAACAGGAAATCCACAGAAAGCGAAAATGTCTGTCCGGTTCGCCTGCGAGGCTTGCTAAGCTGATCCGGGTCGATATTGTACACACATGGTGGTTTACTAGCGGGACGGCTCAACTCGTCTTTTAAACGATATGTGGCTGTGATAGATTCTCGGAGTTTGTCGACAATTCTTTACCATATAGGGTTATAACTTGAAGTATGGCAAACATGGCAAACATTTACTGATTGTTTAAGTTTAAGCATATCTACGTTTTAAGAAAACATGTTACGAATCAGATCCTTTCAGACGCATTTTATACATCTTCATAAAACGACTATTCGAAACAGTGTGACAAAATGGGGAACTGCTCTTCATTAATGAGCATTTCCCCTTTTGCCAAAATCTTTTCAACTTTACATTGTTTATAATAGTTAACATTTGATTTAGACACATTTTTGCTTACTTGCGTGTGAATTATTACAAATTTGTCTGCTGCATATTTTGTGAATGTGGAAAAGGGTTAAAGTGTGCTTGAGTGTGCAACCATAAGGGCTATATTGATAGCGTTTTGTCCAAACATACATCTCGAGATATACACATGTCGAGCAGAAAACCAAGTGTAGGACATTTATTTTCTACAAGTATACAACACGATCTGACTCTGTGCGCATTTCAGTCATAGAAGGTTCAAGAAACATCTGTAAAGTAGTAAATATTTCAAACATTTGCCATGACTGCGCATGTACATGCACGTCCTTTTCCACACGCGCACTTAAGTTAAGGTTAGCTCCGCTGAAGTTCCGTTCAAAGTAGAACGTGTAGACGGACAGCCCGAAATGATAAAGCTCTGAAAACATTCTCTTTGCTCCTAAAAATACTTCTGATTGGTCGATTTGGAAAGCAAATGTTCTTCTGACCAATAGGATTCTTAAGCACAAATTAATATCTTAAAGTTTTGGAGCCTTGGCTAATCTGAGTCGTAGCTCTATGCAGACCGCAACAATCACCTGTCACAGCTATAGCTTGTCATGCCAAACCAAATGGAGAAATATATCAGATTGATGTGCTTGCAAAATGATGTTTAATGTCGTTTTCAACTATTATTCGGTTATATCAAGGCGTTTCCTGGGTAAACAACTTCCGGACAGCGTTGTCCCCTAAGCGCAAAGATGGTAGTCATAACTACTTTTTAAATAT
>JAUELF010280718.1:0-10444 GCA_031471495.1 Clinocardium nuttallii | reverse complement strand
ACTTGTATAGGGTAAAATCTAACTTTTTAAGTTTGATTAGAAGGTGAGCGATATAGGACCATCATGGTCCTCTTGTTCCACAATGTTTTAAACTCTATTCAATTATTATTTTTTAATATTGAAAGAGAAATGATTATGTTGGAGAATTCACGAAGAGGAGAATTTATATAGTTTTTTCTCGTTTTTTCCACAATGTTTTCATATGTTGTCTGATGCTGCTGCTTCCATGGTGAAAAAACCCAACATTTTTGGCATATTATTGCAATTCATTAATTCATTCCCAGTAAAACTGCTTTTCGTGAAACAGAGTTTATGCTTTGAAAACATTTTGAGGAAATTTCAACATCTGGTAACTGGAAGCATGCTTTTAGAAAATTGTTTTCTGAAGATGTCCGCTGCAGGGATCTTAAACGATATCTTCACCATGAAGAAAGTTAACTTGCTTCCATGAAAACTTGCATTCCAAACAATCGGAAACCCTGTGTAACTTTTGATTATTAAAATGGTAACAAGTAACTTGAGTGAACTAAAAAAATAAATAATGTAAAATTAGTGACAACCAAATGTTTTTCTGATGTCATCTGGCACAGATGTGTCATAATTTATTGTATCGTGTTAAGTGTTAGCAATGTATGTGGTTACTTTTTCACAAAAGGCTCTATTTTGTTCACTCTCCATCTTTCTTCTGTCGTCATTAATTAACTTCCAACCTCAAACAACATCTCTGCCTAAACCAATAGACACATTTCAACCAAACTTCAACGGAATATTTCTTTAGTGGTCTTCTTTCATAATTGTTCTAAGATTTAAATTCTACATGTATAGATAGATCTATAGAACTTTGGTTGCTGTGGCACCAGAATGGGGAAAAATGTAAAATATTTTAAATATTCATCTCCTTTGGATCTGCCTGTCTGTACACCAGTAGAACATATATAATTTGGTAGTTCTAAATGATTCATAAAAATTATTCAAACCCTATTGATTGGTTGAAATACGATTGGTTGCCAGGGGGCATCAGAAATCAGGCAAAATGAGAAAACTTTAACATTCTTTTCTTTTGAAAGTAAGACGATTCAGTAGAAATGTTTCTTCATTGATCCTCTACACAATATATTCAAGCCACATTGATTGGTTGAAAACCATAGCCATTTTTGGTGGCATCAGAAAAGTGGTAAATAAACTTTGGTTTTCAAACAAAATGTTTGTTCTCCTTTTAGTTACTCAAAGACTTAAATTCTATGCAGAACATGTATTGTGTTGCTTCAGCATCAAAAAGTGGGGGAAATGCCAAATCGTAAAAATTCTTCTTCTCTGAATCTGCATGTCTGACAAAGCTTAGATTTTCTTCTCCTGTGAAAATGCTTGGCTGATTTCAAGACAATTTAATAGAAATGTTCCTTCAGTGACCCACTTCTTAATTTGTTCAAACTATATTGATGATTTGGAAAACCAGACAGAATTAGAAAAGAAGTATAATGATCTTTAAGCTACAGTGTCGACTCTATGCTTTTTCATTCCCAATCTTGATCTTATTTTCACCCATAGCAGTTAAAGATTTGCTACTATACCGCTACACAGGTGATCCAATTCGGGCCATCTTAGAATCTTATTTAATTGTTTTAAGTAAAGTTCAATGGCAGGCAAGAATTAAGTTATAATTTTTAGCTCATCTGTGCACAAAGTGCAAGGTGAGCTATTGAGATCACATTTTGTCCGGTGTCTAGCTTCCTGCATCGTCAACAATTGCCTTGTTAACACTCGACAGGCTACATTTTGAATCCAATCTTCATGAAAAATTCTATCAGAACATTCATCTCCATCAAATCTTGGACGAGTTGAAACTGGGCCATATGAGGTCAAAAACTAATAGGTCAAATTGAAGGGAAATCTTGTTAACAATTTTCAACTTGAGTCAAGTTCGAACATGGGTCAAGGCGGATTAAAAAGAAGTTCACCAGGTCAAATTGAAGGAAAATCTTGTTAAATCTTGTTAACACTGTAGAGGCCGCAAGTTTTGCTTCAGCAGTTTGAAAGATATCTAGGTCAAGTTTGAATATGTAACACTGTAGAAGCTGCATTAGTTGCTACAGCAAGGCCAAATTCGAATATGGGCTATGCCGGGTCAAAAGCTAGGTCACTAGGCCAAATTGTAGGAAAGCCTTGTTGACACTTTGGAGGCCACATTTTTTGCTTCAGCAGCTTGAACATTTTTCAAAATGTTTGTCGTAATGATATCTAGGTCATGTTCTAATATGGGTCATATTGGTACAGAAACTAGGTCACTAGGATAAATTGAAGGGAAATCTTGTTAACACTGGAGGCCGCATTTTTGGCTTCAGCAGCTTGAAATTTTGTCAGAATATTGTCTGAATAAATCTCGGTCAAAGTGAATATGAGTGTCAATATTGGGTCAGAAACTAGGTCAATAAAGGAAAATTGTATATATATTGCATTTTTTAAGTTTGAGTAAGTTGAAACTTTGTCAGAATGTTTGTCTTGATTATATCTAGTCCATGATGGAATATGGGTCATATCAGTTAAACAATATAGATCACTTGGCCAAATGAAGGAACATTTTGTTAACACTCAGGAGGTTGCATTTTGAATTGTGTGTCTTTTGAATAATTGTCTTGCTGTGTTTTGCATTGCCTTACATTGCATATTGATAAGTCAGGTGAGGGAACTAGGGCCATCATGGCAAGGGTAAGTTCATTGACAGAGGACATGTTAATTTTTTTGTTTTTGGTAAGAATGTTTTCATAAGAATGGATTTACTGAGGAAATTTCTCTTGAGTTCATAGTTATTTCAATTTATGATTTGGTAAAAAGTTTTTATTATAACCAAAATTTTCCTAGTAGGCTACTCTGAAACTTATTCCAAACTATAAGTCGTATGCAGAAATAACTAGAAATCTGTACAAATATATTTTATTTTGTGATAAGAGTCGAAAGCAATGTTAAAATAGAAGAGATGTTTTGGAAGTATGTTATTCATGTCTCTGAATATTCAATTTATCCAGGAATAAGTAAATATTAATGAGTTGATATGCAAAGACATGGACAACAGACTACCAAAACAATGACATCTCTCGTGAACTTGAAACATACATACATTATTGAACTCAAGATGACAGTTGTAATTTATGATTAGAAATCCTTACATGACCTGCAAACTCTATGTTATGGGTACTCAAAAGAATTGTCTCATTGAGAACAATCTTTTGATTATCCACACCATGGATTTTTATTGAGTAATAAGAAAAATATTATAGAACAACGACCAGTTAACTTGTCCCTATCTTGGCTCCTGTATTAACACTCCCCGCATACAACAAATCTGTAGCCGACAACTTTGAAAATATAACAGCAAATATGGACTGGAACTGAAAACATTGTGGCCAAAGGAGAAATGGCTCATACAAGCCATTTCTCCTTTTGCCACCATATTTTCAAAAACTGTTTGCAGGAGATGTGTCAAGTTGGAAAGAGTTCATATACTTTGTAACAAGAGGCAGTAACAACTTATTAGTCGCCATCGGTTTGAGGATTATAGGTTTGGTTGATTCTGTCTGTCTGTTTGATAGGATTACCTTGTCCGGCCCGCATCTCCACCATGCATCATAGGATTTCCAAGAAACTTGGCATAAGACCCAAGCCTGTACCTCAAATGTCAAGGTCCCACTTAGAGGTCAAGGGTCAAAATGATAGGACTAACTTGTCCAGCTCACATCTCAACCATGCATCATAGGATTCCCAAGTTCACCTCAAATGTCAAGGTCACATGAGGTCAAAGGTCAAATTGAGTACATAGGATTTCAAAGGTCAAAGGTTGAAATGAGAAACCATGCATCACAGAATTCCCAAGTTACTGGACATACATGTTCACCATGATGAGGTGACATGTGGCACACACACAAGAGACAGGCCTGTAATTGGAAGGTCCAGGTCACACTTACAAGGGTGAAATGAGAAATGTTTGATAGGACTCGACTGTATCCAAAATGTATGCAGTGTATTGCTGTTTTTGTCAACAAATGCACATACAATACACTATGTGCTGTCCTCGTCTGGTAGGGGGCTTTCGTATTGCTTGCAATTATACGATGTTAACTTGTTTACATTAATCCAGGTGTTGACTTGGTGGTACAGGGTTCAGTACTTCTCATAATTTCATGAATATTTTTTTTAAAAGAAGTGCCATGTTGTAAAAGGACTTATAACATTTATGTAAAGCTGATTATATAAAAATGTTTTCCTTATTCACCTCACAGATGTTAAGTCCAACATACAAGTCAAGGAGTGAGGACTTTAAAAGACAATTTAAAGACCAGATTCCTCCAGATGAAAGGCTGATTGTTGGTAAGTTTTAATTTAATTTTGCAATTGTTGCTTCAATAGTGTTTTAAACCTTTCCCACCTTCAGACGCATTTTAGACCATTTGCAAGAGATGTAGATTGAAACATTGTGACATAGGAGAAATTGAAATTCGGAGTACCTCAAGGTGAATTAATTGAATGAAAAATCAATGCTTTGATGGAACATGAGAACTTTTTGTATCCCTCCAAATAATTTGGTGTCCTCCTGAAACATCTTGTGGTGAACACTGTATTCATATTGGTTTATTACAGCATAACCTAGTTAATTTACCAGTTTTACTTAACCTTTTCCCGCATATATATGCTTTCTTACACCCCTGCAGCAGAGCACATTTGAAAACAGTGTGCCACAATGTTTTTAAATCTTTAGCTGACCTGTGCAAAAAGTGCTCAAGGTGAGCTATTGTTATCACAATTTACAAAAAAAATGTCACTAGGCTAAATGAAGGAAAATCATAATAAAACTCTGGAGGTTGCATTTTGAATCTTTGTCAGAATAATTGTTTTGATATGTTTTGCATTAGAAATCACATTGCATAATGAAGGTGAGCGATCTAGGGCCATCATGGTCTTCTAGTTTCAGTAATTAAACACTCATTTATAGAGATTTACTGTTTTTGTGCCTGGATGGTCTCAAAGATGTCAGTTGCATATTTGTTGTATGTGGGAAAGGGTTGAGTCTAAATATAAACACCTGTAAGACTTGATGTTCTTCAAAAAAGATAACACAAAAGGGGGATGCTGTAGATATGTTCTTATTTTTTTTTGGGCGATGAGTAGTGATTCAAGTTAATGTTTATGTAGTTATTTCATGTTTATGTAGTTATTTAATGTTTATGTAATTATTTAATTCTTTCCAACATATAACAAAGCTGCAGCAGGCGACTTTGAAAACAATTAAGCGATGTAATTGTATGGAAAATCTGTAAAATTACTGAACAACATTGAAAACATTATGCCTAAAGTAAAAAATGTGTTTGTTGCAGATGAGTCAAAGTAGCTTACTTTGATTAAATATGCAGGAGACAAATTTGAAAATATCTTGACAAAAATATGGAAACACTTTTGCATATGAAAGAAAAATTAATGAGTTGAAATCATGTTGGAAAAGGTATTATGAGCAATTTTTCCTTTAGCCAAAATAGTTTTAACCCTTTCCCCCATACAACAATTCTGCAGCAGACGACTGACCATATGTTGTCAACAAATAAAAAATATCTATAATTGAATGGATAACCTATGATTCAATGTGGAAAACATTGAGGCAAATGGAGAAATTGCTCCTCTTTTGTCACTCTGTTTTTAAAAAGTCGTCTGCTGCAGAGGTGTCAGAAAGCGTCTATATCAGGGAAAGGGTTAAAAACCTCCTGCTGCAATTACGTCAAAATGTGTCTGCAAATGGGAAAGGATTGAACAAAGTTGTTTTATGAATAGTAAGACATTTCTAAAAGACTTAAAGACTGTATTTACGCATAGAAGTACATATTCATTTCAGATTATTCATGCGCAGTTCAGAGGGAAATATTAGTGCATGGTAGAATGTTTGTAACTCAGAACTGGATCTGCTTCTATGCCAACATATTTAGATGGGAAACTGTAGTAAGTATATATATGGATTTGAATTCCCAGCACTTTATTTCGAAATTATTAGACTCTTTTGCTTAACCCTTCCCTAAATACAAATACAACAAACTGCAGTAAAAAAAAAATGAAAAAAATAAAATCTCTATATTAAAATGGAAGTATAATAAAGTTGGTTGTTTTGAGCAAATTTCTCCTTTTAATACAATGTTTTCCAAAGTTGTCTGCTGCAAAAGTGTTAACCCTTTCCCTCATACGACAATTCTGCAGCATTTGAACATATTTTGTCAAAACATTGAAAATCTCTGTAATTTAATGGATAACCTATGACTAAAAGTGGAAAACATTGTGTCAAAAGGAGAAATTGCACGTTTTGTGCAATTTCTCCTTTTGTTACTATGTTTTCAAAAAGCCGTCTGCTGCAGAGGCATCAGAAAGCGTCTATATGAGGGAAAGGGTTAAAAAGCATCTGTATGTGGGAAAGGTTAGGGACAATTAATCACAACAGTGCAAATATATATATATTTAGTAAGAGATAAAGATTGTGAATTAGAAAGGTTTGTTTAACCATTTACATGACAAATTATACTCTACATTGCATTTAGCTTTCTTCTATATAGATGATTATGTTAAGGAAAAAAGAAAACATTTGAACAAATTTGAGCCAGAGGCTCATGGGGAGTTATTGTGACTGGTCTTTGACTGTGGTCCGTCAACAGTTTGTTTCAAACATCATAACCTCCTTAACCACTTGGCCAATTTTCATCAATCTTTACAGGGATGCTCCTTGGGTGGTCCCTTTTTCAAAGCTGTTCAAAAAATTTAATTCCATACCAAAGTCGGGTCCTAACAGCAACAGGGTCTTGTTTTCCTTACATGTATATATGAGCCGTCCCTCATTATGGCATCTGCGTAATGTATTGTGAAACTTTCAAAATCTTCCTTGTCAAAAGTATTGACTAGGTTGTAAATTTAACTCGAACAAGTGAATTTTGGGTGACCCTTTACCAAGACTGTTTGAATTATTCAGATGTGTTGAATGACATTGTCACCAGGGGGCATTGCTTGTTTTCCCTGTATGAAGATTGAAAACTCTGTTAATACAGTTTAGTGATTATGGTCCTCCTGTTACAACAAATAATGACAAGTTGTATGTTGCAGAAGCATTTCATCATCTGTTTTGAGAGAAAGCGTCAATATAGAAAGTGGTTCAGATAGATCATAATAATCTTGTTGTTTACGAACATTCATCTTTTGATACTTCTGTTGCAAAGTAATCTTTGTTATGCCTAAATAACGCATCAGATTACTAAGTCACCTTTTAGGCAAAAATATTGAAATTCTCTATCAAGGACGTTATACAGTAACTATTGAATTTAGTTTTCAAAACACATCTTTATATGTGGAAAAGGGATAAAAGACAAACCTATATCAAGTCAACAGTTACATCCCTGATATCAGTTCGTATTTTATTGATTAATTTGTGGATGTGGTATTGCACAACTGTTACCATTTTCTTATTGATAAAAGTCTTTTATTTCGAACTGTACCCTTTGTTGTGAATTACCATTAAATACATGTACAGGTGTAACAGCTTTGATCACAACACAACACTGGGAAAATAGATAAATTATGGTCATTAGACCTGTCCCATGTGCTGACACATTTAGCAGAAGATAACAATGAAAAACATTGTAGCATAAGGAGAAATTGCTCATTATCAGCACTCTGTTTGCCACAGTGTCAGACAAGTTCCTTGGAATACTCTTGTTTAAAGCACATTGAATGATAAAACCCCATCATACTATATATGAGCTGTCACACGAGAAAACCAACATTATGGCATCTGAAAAATGTATCAACCCGATCAGCCTGCACTGTCTGCACAGACTGATCCAGGCCAACACATTCCATAACAGGGGATAGCCGTATAGTGTAATGATTCCTGAAACAGAAAATCTACAGGAGGCGAAAGGTGTCTATCTGGGTAAGCCTGCATGGTGTGCTTAGGCTGTTCTTGGTCAACACTTAACGCAGAGTCCACAATGTTGGTCTTTTGCGGGACCGCTCATATTTGCTTTGAAAAAATAAAGGTCTCAGTTGAATACAGAGTTGTAAATAATGTCGACAAATTGTGAATCAATTTCTCCTTTTCTACTTTGTTCTTTACCCTTGCCTTCATACGACAATTCTGCAGCAGATGACTTTGAACATGTTTTGTCATAAAATAGAAAATCTCTATAATTGAATGGATACCCTATGACTAAAGTAGAAAACATTGTGGCAAAAGGAGAAATTGCACGTGTTGTGCAATTTCTTCTTTTGTCACTATGTTTTCAAAAAGCCATCTGTTGCAGAGGCGTCTGAAAGCGTCTATATGAGGGAAAGGGTTAAAAGAAAAAGTGTCTGCTGCAGAGGCATAAATATTTGTTTGTATCAAGGGGAATGTTAAGTTTAATGTATTGTCTTTATGCAGATTACCATACCAACCAAAGAGATTTGTGCAATAACAAAAGAGAAAACGGCAAGGGTTATACCCAACGCTATACAGATAACTACAGAGAAAGAGAAATGTTTCTTTACATCATTTACTGCTAGAGATAAGACATTCATGATGCTATTCAGGATATGGCAAAATGCTCTCATGGAACAGGTACTGTGGGAAACTCTTACTGTTCTTCATGAAAGACAAACCTTGACCTGTTTGAGTTAAAGATATGCATGCACTGCAATACTATCTCATCCAAGTGCTCAATATTTGAAAGAAGTTTCTCATTACCTTCTGAGACTGATTGGAGAACCTTGCAGATCCAGATCAAGTTATATTGATGCACATATTTTTCTCGATCTACATTTATTCTATTTGTTTAATTTTCCTAGTGCAAGGTTCATGTTTCATCTTTTCTTTTTTTGTCGAAAAGAGAAGTCCAGCTATTGTGATACCCTTACCTTATAATAACAAAAAATTCTTTCAAATCAAACTTGATATACATGTTCCTTGGAACGATACACATGTAACAAGTAACAAAACTCTGGTGTAATAATTTTTTAGACATGCCCCTTTTTCGACTAAGAAAAATCAGAAGAGCGTTTGAGTTTTTCTGTGACTCTCTTACATGACTTGTGTGTATGTGTCCATTACATTTTTGTGTCAATACTGTTTGTCAGTTATGTACCGTTACGGTAAGCTTCAGTACCAGCTTCATATTTTAGAATCAATTAAGGGAGCAACTATCTGTTTGACTGGTTTCCTTGATTCAATGGATCTGTGATATAACTGTAATACTGTTGTACATGACATTAAGCTTCAATCAATCAGTTGTATCTTTGGTTTCTTAACCCTTTCCCACATACAACAAATCTGCAGCAGACGACTTTCAAAACATATTGACAAAAACATGAAAAATCTCAATAAATGAGAGTTAACCCATTAAATTGTTCGTTTTGAGCAATTTCTACTTTTGTCACATTTTTTTTTTAAAAGTCGTCTGCTGCAGAAAGCGTCTATGAGGGAAAGGGTTAAGATATTGTCTTTTCTCGTAGTGTCAATGGTAGTGTAATCAAGAAAACTTACCTTTTCACCAAGAATGATTCAAGGAAATACGATTTAACCTGTACTTAAGACCACCTTTGTATGACAATTACCTGTCTATAGCTATCATACTCTCAATTTACCAATAACTCAACTTCTGCATAAATGACCCTGCAATTAAAAGACAACCCGTTAAAAATGACCAAATTCTAAGTCCAAAAAGTCCAAAAAGGGGCATCATATGAGTGGCCTTTAAACACAGGTTCCACTTGAAATGGGCCATCATGTCCGTCTGGTTCATTCTGAGAAAAGAAAGAAATAATCTATCTTCCAATATGATCAACTTTATGCACATATTTTGTTGAGAAGAATATTTAATGGTTAACAAGTCTAGGTTGTGAAAAATGATTTTTTAATAATTCATTTTTTCCCATCAGCCAATGTCATCTCAGGAACTGTGGCAATGGGTGCACAGTAGCTATGGTAACGAACTTGGTTTAACATCTAGTGATGATGATTATGTTCCTCCACGACAAAGTCTGGGGGATAAAGATGGGGTGATAGAAGACTATGGCCATACTAGTAAGGTAAGAATCCCCTTCTATATTAACCTTATACCAAATTCAACAAATCTTTTTAAATGAAGAATAATTATTGAATAAAGGGGCAAACTACCATAATCAACAATTCTCTGTAAATGTAGTATAATTATTGAAAAAAGCAGAAAACATTGTGGCACAATCCAGTGTTTGTTGTGACGCTGTCTTCTCACCATCTAAAAGCTGTTGAAACCAAATAAAATGATTTTTTTTTGTTAACCCCTTCCCTCATACAGACGCATTTTGACACCTGCAGAAGACAACTTTTAAAAACACATTTTGACACCTGCAGAAGACAACTTTTAAAAACACATTTTGACACCTGCAGAAGACAACTTTTAAAAACACATTT
>JAUELF010280707.1:0-10444 GCA_031471495.1 Clinocardium nuttallii | reverse complement strand
CAAGCTCGTTCAACACATTTTAAGAAAGGTTTACATTGTAAAGTGCTCATTATATCTTTCTACAGGATTTCGTTTTTCCCCTATTAGATTGATAGTACAGTGAGACATTAAAAAAAAATTTGAAAGAGGACGACCTAAGGACCATTCCTGTGAAGTTATATTGAAATCTGTCCATTGGTTTAGTAGGAGAGGTCATTTGTAGGAAATTGTTAACAGACGGACGACGACGACGCACGACGGACGGTGAGTGATCACAAAACCTCACCTTGCACTTCGTGCATAGGCGAGCTAAAAAAGACCAGCTGACACCCCCTTTCTAGACCTCCAACGTAATATATTGCATCGGATGTGAAGTCAAAATATTTAATCGCATTTCTAGTATAGAAAATTGGTCCCTCACTGACAAACTAAACAATATCTTTATCTGGGTAATCAGTGATTCGATTCTTTTGTGTACCCACAGCATAGGGTTTAACCCCTTCCCACATTCAAAACATCTATGGTAAACAATGGAAACTGTTCAAGGAAAAGTTGAATTGTTATTGAATAGACTAGTTATTCTCCTATTGGCAACACAAAATCGTCTGCTTCAGGGAGGTCAATTTAAAGAAAGGGTTCAGGGTCAAATAAATATGAAGACCATGAAATGTGCATCTTATCCAGGGCTCTGGGGATAAACTTGTACTATCCCACTGTGAGAGGCACAGGTTCATGAAATGTTATACCCCCATAGACTCTTTATATATGGTATATAATCTATGGGGGTATAACATTTCATGAACCTGTGGAGGGGTGAAGAAACGTCAACGTTAAGCCCCCACTTTCTTGCTGCATTCTCCACTATTACCCATTGTCACACGCTATTGTTCCGCGAATATAAATTCGATATTCCATTCTTCCTGTGTAAATAAGATTTACCCTTAGAGACAGAGAATATCCTAGTCTACTGAACCGAGAAATGTTCGATTGAAGCTCGAGAGCGATTGAGGTCGCCATCTTGCCTACAAGGTCAAGGTCTTGGGTCAGACTACACTAAATTTACGTCACACACCTCCAGTTCCACATGAATGGTAAAATGGTGTGAACAACAATTGACACATTTAATTTTATGAATCTCTTTTTCATATTCAAATTTTATTTTATGATAGAAATCACTCAGTGAATTATAACCCAATAATGACTTTTGATGATCTGTGATAACACATTGTGAATATGCCCCTACATTTCATCGAGAAGTGATAAAATTAAATATTTTCACGAGTACGTAGCGCGAGTAAATTATTAAAATGTTATCACTTCTCGATGAAATATAATCATTATCCACTCGATACGAACACATTTTCTTTTTATTTTATGCTTATTGATGATTAAAGTAGGGAACTATTTTGTGTCTTCGTACCTGTTTTATTTACGTACGTTTCGGCATAACGTGACGTGACGTCGTTTTCTCTTATTCCACGGATTTTATTTCACTGATAGAACCAGAGATATATACACATGTGTATATATCTCTGATAGAACACAGTATTTCATCACTATAAAAAAAAAAAAAAGATACAACTTCCCGCTTTTATGACAATGTTGTAGTATCTACTTTGATTGACGCTAAGTGCCCACCCACTGACCAATCGACATGTGTCTGTAATTATTCATGGTTCCATACACTGTATAATATAAGAACTCTTATCGGGGTGGGGAATGTGTATTCCCCGGCCATATCGATAAAATAACACCTTAAAACACGGCCATCACGGCCCCCTACTAAAATCTTTATTTTATATTCGATTCTAATAAACTTAGTGCCAAATTAAAGCTATTGGTCTAACCTTCCCAAACGTGTAAAGATATTTTTAATCAATACATTATTTTTTTAAGCTGTCAATTAAATATACCGGTCCATTATCTACTTTTTGATGTGAACATATCCAATGACTATTTCCATTATAATGTATTTGGCAACTTGGAGCAGCTTGTTTTTTAAAATTTGTATTGATAGACCATTGCTGCTTGTTATCATCAAAGTGCGATGCAAACAATGTATTTTGAAGCCCATTTACAGAATTGATGTTTTTAATTAAATATTGAGCAAAATTAATGACCCTGTCATTTAGCCAACCGTTAACATCCAATCTTTGCATATGTTGTTTAAGGTAAATAAAAAAAAATATCCCTTACTTCTATAAAACCACATTCTCTAGTCCAAGAGACAGTAGGCTTTTACCTAACTGAGAGGTCAAAAGGTATGTGGGTAGTTTTGGATACCATAGTATGTGTAGTTTATGGAATGAGCAGTCTTAGTTGCCATCTCTATTCCGATTTTTTTTATTTCGATGTTTCCGATGGTACCATGAGATTTTACCGACTACACACATTGGGGGAAGGGGAAACCGAAATGGGTGTAGCTCAGTCAATAGCTAACACAAAGTAATAAACCATACCTTAATTATATGAAAGGTATACAACCCTTATATCTAATGAATCCAGATATGCAAATTTCTAATAAGGTCACAGTAGGTAAAAATGTCAATTTGTTTTGCCGTTGCTTAAAATCTAGCATATTTTTACATCAAACTTCTCTCTACTTTTCATAAAATGTGGTTTATAAAGATTATTATTGCATCATTGTGTGCTTACATAAAAAAAAGAGTAAAAACTTAGACTTAGCATGTGGTTATTAGATAAAATGCATACTGGCTTGTTTCCGTTATATTGCGATTTTCCTATCTTTTCAATGTTTCCACTATCTGGGGGTAGGGGTAATGTAATGGCATGTAACTTTGTTAGTTTTTATGGTAGCTTGATAGTTTTAGTCTCAACTTGAAGGTATTAGTGAGCCTCTATAAACTTTTAATTAGTTGAGTAATTAGATTGTCAGAGGTCAAATGTCACATAAACTCGCCTGTCGCCATCAATCGGTGTACAAATCCACGAGATGTTGTTTCGAATCATAGGAACCACCATTGGAAGTATAAAGTATTAAATAATGGACTGCATTATTCATTGAATTAATGAGGTCAAAAGTTGTGAAACTTAGCCAATACTTCATAGGCATATGATGAAAACGTTAGTCTGCATACGTCCAAGTCATATCAATTTATAGCTCTAGGTGGAAGTCATTTTGGGGTATGCTTGAGACTAATCCTCATAGTCTGACCAAGTTCCTTTGATAAACCGGTCTAACATCTACATAACGTCTAGTGTTATTGCCATTGACACCAGCATCCATCTACACGTTTGTCTTGATGTTGCATGCCTGTCCCTAGATGATAGAGTAGTATGACATGAACATCTGTGTCATTGCAGCGGATGACCACATCTGGCAAGTGAGCATGTTCTGCCACACAAGCAAGGTGCAAAGCAAGCCTCATATCTGCCTCATCGTGGTTACATTCCAGCCCCTCAACACTATATCTGATTATTGAACCATTTTCGCCAACACGAACATAGTAGACCTTTTCTAATCCCATGATAACAGTTTTGTTACCCAGTATTTCCGCATATGTGTCTCTTTTCCACTCTTCACCGAAGTAGTTTGCTGAAATAGTTTGGCCTTCTCTGATCGTCACCGGTTACTCTCAAGTCGGATACTTCCCCTTTAGCCCGACATGCCCTTTCAATAGCGTTGATGGAGCCCGTAGGATAGGTATCGCAGACGAAAAGTATTTCACTACTTGTCACTTTACATAATCTCGCCAATATCACCTTAGCGATTGCAACAAGTGTCTCGAGACAGTTCACAAGAGCTTGGAGTAGAAACATTGCATCATGCATGTAAACATGTCCAGGTGGAGATGGCCTGGTTTCAGTGTAACGGTCTTCTAAATTGTGCATCAGTTTCGACTTGTCTGTCTTGTTCATTGAACCGTCAATCTATTCTAGTGTCAACGGTACAGGTGTGAGAGGGTATTCCAACACCTTCTGTAAGTCCACTTTACTCTTAGTTGCCAGAATCACCAGTCTACCAAAAAGGTCCCTCGTTCCGTTAAGCTCGATATTCTAATTGTCCATGGCCTTCAGCATTGTTTTGATAATGTCAGAAGCGAACATCTTGCTCTTCAGCTTTGATACTGACTTCTCGAAGCGGGTAGGATCTGCCAAGCAATCATCTTTGAAAGCGTTGTAGCGTGATTCTCCTTGAGATAAACGAGTCAACACACCATCCTTCATACCTGTCGAAATGCAGTACAACTTCGTATCTGCTACATCTTCATCGAAAGGATTCGTGGTCTCGTTAACACCAGCTATCAACTTCGGAAGATCTAAGATGTCTCTGTCTACACGCGTCCGTCTTGTGTAATCATCTTCCTTTACCAGTCCAACTCTTTTGTCAACAAGTGACCAACTATTGAACTTCGTACTGTCCTTGTGATCATCAATCGTTTCCTTGCAGATACTGACTGGCTGAACGCTGTAATTCCAGTGCATCAGCGCTTACGGTTTGCTCGAGCGTAAGATCGACTGAGGTTCTTTTGAAACATGTATCAGTACGTCTAACTGAGAGTGCTCCATTCTGGAAATCTTCTTGTATGCCTGGATGGGTGCTTTCCATGTTGAGAAGGTTTAAGTGATATCTCGCCATCCCGCTCGCATAGTTGGGTCTATTGGTAGCAGAGACTACTGGACACATTCTTTCAATCATATGTATGAAGAGGTCAACTTCATTCGTTCTATATGAACTACTAAAAACTAAGTACAGTTTGATTAGTTCCACATACATTAGCCAAAATAGGGCTGTGCTTCCATGTGTACCTGATCTGGTCTTCTCACAAGTATTCATCATAACTTCTAAAAGGTTTTCATGATCAGCTCTCTGCTCAATAGCTTCTATAACAATTGGCATGGGACTGTTATGTAACTCACTTAGTGACCGCAACATACTGCCACATACTACACTAGGGCATCCGGAATGGGACCTTGCTCCTGAAGAAAGCGATCAATGTGTAACAAGAGAAGTGCGAGTGAAAGCAATGTGTGGAGGCGCTTACATCTATTATAGTGTTTGCCAGAGATTAAACCATTTACAGACCCTCCAGCCAGAACAGCCGTGTCTTCAAGTATGTGCGGACCACCATACTCGGACGACATATTGCCTATGGCACCGAAAAACGATACATGATAAGGACCAAAACAGATGAAGAGATTGTCAAATCGTGGTGATTATTAGTATTGAATCTGCATTGCTGGCTTTGCGACTGCCAAGTCATAATGCACGATTGCATATTTATCAATGCACTTCTCAGCTACTTTTTGAGAGATACTAAATGTCTCCACTTTTCCAACCTTGTGGATGGCAAGCATAGATTCCCCATGTAGCCAATGTTTTGCTTTGGTAGGTAATCAGTCATCACGTACGAGTTCAACCCTGCCCACATGGGAGTGTCACTTTAACGATGACATAGAAGTGTCCATATCATGTCTCTTCGTTTTGCCTGGTGAAGACTTGGAGAAACTAGTGCTGACTTTACGTCATAATCGAAGCCACCAATCTTCGGCATTTTTGCGGGTCTGTACGAATCAATGCTGACTTCATCATCAATTGCCTCAAAGTCTCAAACTTTCGTTTCTGGAACCTTCTTGGAATTTTCTCTAACGATGTTGCAGCGGACATGGTTAGACGGTCTACATTACAATATGCAGGCTCCTCCACTTTATTTAGGTAGCAAATGCCAACAGTATAATGTAATGTTCCACTACCCGACAGCATCTAAGTGTTTTCGTTGTAGTTATCCCAGGCTTACCCAATTGCTAAACAGAAGACCATCTGGGATCGATTATGCCCTCTCTTTAACAGGCATTGCAAGTTAAGTCTCTAAACTCTCTTAGCCTTTTTAATGCCAGGCCCAGTAACACATGTTCGGCAGGCTTAATCAAACCCCGTGTAGTAGCATAAATTGCATCGTCAGCTGAAGAGTTCACAAACCGTTCAACTCTCTCATTGGCATCTCGAGTAACATGTTTGCCTGTGTACAACATGCGAAAGAACTGAGTTAACAAATCAATGATCTTTGACTGACCTTTCAGGAGTAAGCGGATGTGGTAATTCTTCCAAATCCTTTTGTAGATCAAGACTCATTCAACGTAAATGAAGGGCCACATCATTTACTTTGTAACCAACTGACGACACATTGTTAGCTTCGTTACCCGAATACAGAATTTTCCCTTCCTTCTTAGATCTCTTGCCACTCTTTAGCACACCACTGAAATGATTCAAAAGTTTGTCCTCAAGTGTTTGCTTAGTGTATGGAGTTTCGCTGATGCCACATTCAGACAAGAAGGAAATACTGGTAACAAAACTGTTATCATCGGATTAGAAAAGATCTGCTATTGCTTCCGTGTCAAATTGACGAAAATAGTTCCATAATCAGATATCGTGTTGAGGGGCTGGATTGTAACCATGAGGAGGCATATATGAGGTCTGTTTTGTACCTTGCACACGCTCACTTGCAAGATGTGGTCATGCGCTGCAATGACAAAGATATTCTAGTCATACTTCTCTATCATCTGGGAAGGCAACATGAAGGCAAACGTGTAGATGGATGCAGGTGTTGATGGCAATAACATTAGGCATTATGTGGATGTAACAGGTTTATCAAAGAAACTTGGTCCTGATATGTGGTGTATACGGGAAACGAAAGACCAATAGTATTTCAGCAGCACGTTTTGCTATTTTCTTTTCGTGACAAGTACGCACCAACAAATGCGGCCAGTCCATGTGATAAGCTGAGAGGTGCCGATTCCAGTGTACCGCCGCCTTCACGTCTAGTGCTTGTAGAGAAGGTCAAAAGAACCAACTACGTATCGTACATGTTGAAGAAGGCAACGGACCAATATTTGCCTGATCTGAATCCGACAGACCATGGATGGGAACTGAGAGAAGGTCATCTTATACTCCAATGGTTCAATGGCACCCAAATACCAGACGATATCTCACACGCATTAGACACAGAAACCTTCACCCGAGACCTCATTAATTCAATGATTAAGGCAGTCTGTTATTAAATACTTGATACTTCCAATGATTGATACTTTACTGCAACCAGACATGATTCGAAACAACATCTCGTGGATTTGTTCACCAATTGATGGCGACGGGCGAGTTTCTGTGACCTTTGACTTCTGACGATCTAACAAAGTTACATGCCATTACATTACCCCTACCCCGAGATAGTGAAAACATTGAAAATATAAGAAAACCGCAATATAACGGAAACAAGGCAGTATGCATTTTTTCTAATAACCACATGCTAAGTCTAAGTTGTTACAAAGAGATTATTCAACTTCTCCCATTCACAAGACGGCGAGTGAATTATATCGAATCTTTGAAGAAATAAGTTGAATAATCTGTTTATTACATTTCATTTTTATTTTTTGTAATACATTTAGTTTTTCAATATGCGTATTCCATCATAGTTTATGTTAACTATGGATTATTTTTCGTTAATTTACCTATTTTGCGCATTATTTCCGGATGAGGCGTGGCCTTGGAAAAAAGGGAGGGACACGCATACGCAATTGTGGTGTGAAAATAACAATTCTTGATTATTTTATTACACCGGTGAAATAACAAAAATCGACGATTATGAATTTTCTTTCACCGCGATATCCTTATCTTTGATGGATGGAAATGTAATAATCTTTTATATTCATGTAAGCACACAATCATGCAATAATAATCTTTATAAACCACATTTTATGAAATAAGAGAGACGTTTGATGTAAAGAATATGCTAGATTTTAGGCAACGGCAAAACAAATTGACCTTTTGACCTCCTGTGACCAAATTAGATATTCAAAATGTGCATATCTGGATTCACTGAATAGAAGGGTCGTATACCTTTCATATAAGCGATAATTTTTTACTTTTTGTTGGATATTGACTGGGCTACACCCCTACCCCCAATTGTTGTAATCGGTAAAATTTCAAGGTTCCATCGGAAATATAAAAAAATCGGAATAGAGATGGCAACTAAGACTCCTCATTCCATAAACTACACATACTAGGGTATTCAAAAATACCCACAGACCTTTTGGACCTTCTCGGTTAAATAAAACCCTACTGTCTCTTGGACTACTCTGACTAATTCGTGAACGGTACAGGGCTTGATTAAACTGCGCGGCCCTACATTTGTATCAACTGATAAATGTTTGTCGGAGCGCAAATCATATCATACGCTAGTAACATAGTTATTGAAGTGTATTGTTCCTGTAGTTCAAAAGATGTAACTGTTTCTCTCTCCTTGTTTTTTTTCGAATGAGCCTGGTGTAACTTGATAACATTCACTAAAGCTTCATTAACCAAACGTCATATTAGCCACGATATGTAATGTGCTCACCTCCAAGGTCCAACACAAGGTATTTAGTTCCAACGTTTATGTTTATAGTCACTTTATACTGTTGAAGTCTTGCTTGCAAAACAAGGACGCCGCCTCTGGCTCGAGTGCAATACTAAGCATGTCGTCTCGGATTCCAGCCTGAAAAGTCACACAGATCTATGTTAGCCGCTCGTTTTATACTGATAGCATTTTTACAGAGCATTTTTACAGACAGCATTTGAAAACATTATGGTAACTGAGATATCACTCGACATGAGCAATTTCTCACGTTCAATATACTGTTTTTCAACTATGTATCGCCGAGTCCCTATAGCTCAGTCGGTAGCGACGCGGGCTATCAATTTAGAGTTTGTGAGTTCGAACCCCAGCGCGGCCAACAGTATTTCCGACGTTTGACAAAAATCACTGTGGCAAGCGTCATTCGTATTTTGCCAATGGGCTAACAGTCTATGTGGAAAAGCAACGAGTTACTTGGAAAGTATTGTTGTATGGAGGACTAGTGTGAGAAAACCAGGAAACAAAATAGACAAGTTCAATTTGACCCAAGTGATATATACTAAACACAGCGTTTGTGTTTGTATTTCTTTAAAACTAATACACCGGAAGAATAATTAACAAAAAGCTAATTGATTGATGTAGAAGACGAGTCAACAAGGACTCAACACTCTACTATAACCAGTACCAGTACCAGATATGAGAAGGTGAACTGGCCGCCGCGATATGACTGAACACTTGTTTAAAACGGCGTTAAACCCGATATTCAGAACATCGATGGAATTGAAAAATGTTTATTCAGGTAAAGGTTTTTATAAATGATATGCATTTCTAATTGATCAGTCATTTTATCAATCAGGCAAATATAACAAACGGCATGGTAATTGGTGGAGTGATTGCAACGCGTGTTGGTACTATATACTAGTATGCGGTTTTTTTCTTCGAATTTCCCCATTGCAATAGTTTCCAAAATTAACCTGTACAAATAAAACAACTAAATGTTGCTTATAACACATAATAACTAATCCATAGTTCAAAGAAATTTAAGTTAACGTTTCCCTTTGCCGCTTTTATATTTGTATTTGTACTCAATTTGGTTAAGGACGATGATAATAAAATGTTAAATCTACCTAACACAAACAAGGCTTATCCACATACCTTTACTGCAGCTTTTCGCATGAACTGTTTAGACAAATCTCCCCATATGGCCGGTACCGTCAGAATCCAGTGTATGTCCGTATCATTCGTTATTTGAATATCTTCTTGCCGAAGGTAAAGCATCTTCTTACAGTGGTCAACCATATATTTCAATGATGCTGCGAAAACGTATATAACTAATATCTCTTTACCTCCAATATCTTCTAGCTTCATATCGATATCCAAAGGCTATGGAAACGAAAAATGAATCGATATAACAATATAAAATCAAATAAATAATATAATTGCTTCTTACAGGGAAATTGATTCAAACAACATTTCAGTATCCGCGTTTTATTTACACTATTGGGTTATAACTTATCTTACAATACTTGTAACCAGGAAGCCGTTACAATCGGGGCATACATATGAGCCAAACTATGGACACAAGAAACATCAACAACACATGTTGTCATCGATCATCAGATTATCATCAAACATGTCAACACGGGAGTTACTAAATAAGCTGAACATCGGGGTTTATTTTTTGGATGGGGCATAACGCCTTTCTGTCTTCTTACAGCGACCAGTTCATAAACACATGCATTTCTTGGCTTTCTCATAACAATACCCGACACAGCATTATTTCCAAGCAACTGTCTGCTTAAACAAAGAGAATTAGTAGATGTAAGAAGGAGGTCGCCTGTCGCATTGATTTTTGTCAAACATCGGAAAGGAATGTTGGTGTAGCTGATGTTGTAGCTCATAACTTCTTGATTGGCAGCCCGCGTCGCTGCTTACTGAACTACTGGGACACGGTTCATGTGTAATATCCATTTATACTGTCATTATGAGCCATTCATGAGCTATACTTTAGGTATTTGCGGTTACAGGGGAGTGTGTGTGTGTGTGTGGGGGGGGGGGGGGGGTTGCATGTATATAAACTAATTTGCATATTATAAATATAATACTTACCACTT
>JAUELF010280696.1:0-10445 GCA_031471495.1 Clinocardium nuttallii | reverse complement strand
AGAGAGAGAGAGAGAGAGAGAGAGAGAGAGAGAGAGAGAGAGAGAGAGAGAGAGAGAGAGAGAGAGAGAGAGAGCGCAACAGACAGACAGACAGAGACCGTGAAAGACAGACATATGTTTACACCTAAATAAAATATTGTTTTATATTTGAATTTGAAGAAAATTGAAATACATTTTATGTTGGGGAAGAATATATAAGCAGTTTCTCCTTCTTCCTTCATTGTTTTCAAAAACTCGTCTGCTGCAAAAGCTAATGGATTAGAACATTCCTCAAAGTCTGCAGCAGACTTACGCGAAATCATGGAACATCTCTATGAATAAAACAATTTTGGCAAAAGGAGAAATTGCACTCATAATGATTTCCAAAAACGTCGTTTGCTTCAATCAAGAGTGTTTAATATTTAAATTGACAGAGGCGAAGAAGTATTATATAGTTAACCCTTTCTCACATACAACACATCTGCAGCAGACGACTTTGAATATAGCTAGGCAAAACAATGAAAACTCTCAATATGTGAAAGTATGATTATTGAGTAGTGTTGAAAACATAGTGGCGAAAGGAAAAATCATGATGAATTAACCATTTGTCACCATGTTTTTAAAAGTCGTCCGCTGCAGGGGCGTCATAAAACGTCTACATTAGGGAAAGGGTGAAATGTTCTCATTCATTCATGGACTATTTTTCCTTTTACCACATTGTTTCCAAAAGTCTTCTGTTGCATAAACGTCAAATATCGCTTGTATCAGTTAATTAGGCTAATAATTAGATACACAGAGGCGTGAAAATGCGGTTAATTCTATCTTATCATTCAGTCAGACAAGATTTCTTCCGGCAATGCATGTCATGTCACTTTCACTGAGACATGTTAGTAGTGACGTCATCTCGTTATTTGTGAAATTACCTACGATTTGGTTTAACCGTAATGAATTTTTTCTGAAACTTCAATTTTTGCAACAAACAGTTGCGTAAAATATGCATGCATAGATCTATAAAATTGGAAGTTCAATTTTAATATACAGTAAAAAAAACATTGTGTGGAAAACAGAGAATAGATCGTACAGAGTTTGTTTTTTAAATTCATATAAATCATGATAATGCATCTTCCTTTGGGTAAAAGGCCTGTCGGTCAGTAAGTTGTTTGTTTGTTTGGTCTGGGACTAATACGTATACGTAGTCCCAGGTTGGGTGAATATATATGAGCCGTTCCACGGGAAAACTAACATTATGGCCTCTGCTTAATGTATCGACCCGGATCAGCCTCCGCAATCCGCGCAGGATGATCCGGCCCGACACATTCAGTCTCAGGGGGATAGAGGTATAGAGTAATGATTCTTGAAACAGAAAATCCACAGGAGGCGAAAAGTTTCTGTCCGGGTTAGACTGCGCGGCATGCTTAGTCTGATCCGGGTCGATACTTTACGAAGACTCCACAATGTTGTTTTTCTCGTGGGACGGCTCTAATGTTAACGTCCGAATTCGTGTCATGTTAATTAATCGGACGTTGACAGACATATCATTGTGAGGTTCAAACCAACGGTTAGGCATTTACGAGGTGTAAGATAGAAACAGCCGGCGCATCCGCACTGTGCGATAGTTAGTTGTAACATATTTCAAGACATTTAAGCAGTTTCAATTTGGACCTTTTTCATTGATGCGAAATGTACCGCCTCGGTGGTGAAGTGGTAGGGCATCCGCCTCGGGTTTTGGGAGGTCGTGAGTTAGATCCCCCCGACCTGATCATCAAAGATTATAAAATTGGTAGAAATGCGGCATAAAATGATGCGTATGTATTTCAACAAGCATTATAATAACGTTAATCTTTGTTTTCGCAGATCATTAATAACGATATTTGATGAACACACATTAGCCGTTCCACCCGAAAACCAACATTATCGCCTCTGCGTAATGTATCGCGAAGGCTGATCCGGGTCTACATATTCCGTCTTATGGGGATAGAAGTTTAGAGCAGTGATTCCTGAAACAGAAAATCCACAGGAGGCGAAACGTGTCTGTCCGGGTTTGCCTGCACGGTATGCTTAGGCTGATCCGGGTCGATACTTAACGCCGAGTCCACAATGTTGGTCTTCTCGTAATTCGGCTCACATATCTATCACAATCACCCTCGCCATTAGTTAAATGAGTTTAAACTTATTTACTAAACATCGATTACGAAAGAATCGTTCAGCTTATAACCATTTATCAGATTGGATATATGCTTCCTTGAGACTTAAATAGTACTGTTTGTGTGGAAGAATCCGCTCGTCACGGAATTCGAACCTCTATAGGTCAATGCTATATTTCTGCACCACTATCTTCTACCCCTGCACCTCTGCACCACCCTATACACAAAGGCGGGGAGTGTATAAAAAATATAATAACATTCGGGTATTATATTGCTTAACTTGCAACTAAGACCGAAAAATACATTTTTGGATTTTCCACACAATTTAAATGAGCAGTAATATACGAAGGACAAACCGTTGTGTAGTCTCGAGCAGTGTAGATCAAGACCTGCCTGCATATGTCAAATGATCAAAATGGACAGTACTTGTTATAGGGGTTTTTTAAAGCCTCGGTGACGACTATGAGAACAGAGCAGATATAGATCAAACTGCGGGGATCAGCAGGTTGGTCTTTGTTCTACAATTCTCACAAACCCCTATGCATGGTTGTTCATAAGTACGACTCGTATATTCGTTAAAAACGCGAAGGAAAACAACATACATAAGTTATCAATGAAAGAGCATAAATCGTTTGTAGTTTTACGAGTCCGCCGTTTCTCTATAATACCGTTACTACCACCGAAAATATGCAAATGAGGCGAATGAATTAATATGTTATGAATACTGCAAACGGTTCTCCAACGCGTGACAAGAGAAGAGAGGCGGGGTTAAATACGGTAGCCGTATCTGATTGGCTGTCACTGTAAATTGTGTGTGAAATTGCGATAACCCGGTAAGCTCCGGTTATTCTATTTGTAGTGCATGTAGAGATGTTTTGGCACACATTCACATTTTGTTAGCCTAGGAGTAGGTCGTTTTTCACAGACTATGAGTTAAAATGAATTAGGACTTGTATACGTATATATGTAACATTAGTTTAATTAATGAGTTGTTTATGTTATACTTGATCGTTAATTGTGTGACAGTTTATAACAAAGAACAAGGGACTTAAAAACAATATTCACATTTTTGTATACATTGGTATATGACGGATATTTAAACGCAAATTAATACGAAGATAATTGGTTTATCATTGGAACGTTTTCCTGTAACACTGACACAAAGATTACATTCATGTTAGACACAGTTCTAAAGGATAGCATGAGTGATTCCGATGAGAGTCAGGGGGACCCGTGCAGCCCCCTACCGGACGTCAACGACGTCAAAAAGTTGGGCGTCCACGCTGACGCCTTACCGGAAAAGATACAAGAAGCCGTGTCGCACGTGCTGAAGGGCTATGACTGGTCTCTGATACCCATGCCCCAGAGGGGAGGGTCCGGGGAGAAGCGAAAACCTCACATTAAGAGACCAATGAACGCCTTTATGGTCTGGGCTCAGGCCGCACGTAGAAAGCTTGCTGATCAGTACCCGCACTTACATAATGCAGAATTAAGTAAAACACTGGGGAAACTATGGAGGTAATGATTTTATTCATGTTTTGACTCGTGTCCTACAAGCATCTGCATCAGACTACTTTTGAAAACATTGTGACAAAAGGAGCAATAGCTCTCTGAACGATCAAATTCTCATTTTGCCACAATGTTTTCAGCTTTTTCCAGTACTTATACTTATACCAACATTTATAGAGATGTTCGACGTTTTTTTGACAAAACCGTCTGCTGCAGATTGTTGTAACACATTTACAGGAAACACAATATGCTAATTTGTGTCACATTGTCATCGTCACGAAATGGATAAATATAGCCTCGCAATAAGTACCATAAAGTATTATCTTATTAAATCATTGTAAGTTTGTTCCTATAACATGAAGTCATGTCTAAATCATATGCTGTATGGTAAAACCGTACCTGGTTGATTAACCATTGACCATACAGACGATATGGTAAAACCGTACCTGGTTGATTAACCATTGACCACATACAGACACTGCAGCAGACGTCATACGAAAACAGTGTGGCATGATGAGCATTTTTTCATTTTGCCAAAATGTTTTCAACTTCATTCAATAATTATGTTTTCAACTTCATTCAATAATTATGTTTTCATTCATTGAACGTTTCTATGGTTTTGCCAAAAGTGTTGCAATATCGTCTGCTGCAGATTGGTTGCATGTGGTGAAGAATTAACCAAGTAAAATGGTGTTTGTCACATTTGCACATCTACGAAATAAAGACGAGTACTGTTTACGAGGCTATAAAATAACAACCAAGTTAGAGCTAATTATAAAACACATGATTTAGATATTTCTTGTTTAAATATATATGCATGTATATAATCTACACTGATTGTGAACTAAATATTTACAACTATAAATATTGGTGCCTGCTTCTTGGATACTCGACCATGTTATAATTGATACAGTAATGATAGGGTTATAATTGATACAGTAAGGATAGGGCGATATGTCTCGTAGTTGTACTTTGAATTAATTTCCCACTAGCAGACGTATTTAACGCATCTACAGCAGACCACTTTTTAAAACATTGTGAGGTTAAATGTCTCTTTATGATCAATCTTTCATTTGGCCGCAATGTTTTTAACTCTATTAGAAGTATATTTCCATTAATTTATATTTATATAATGTTGCCTATATGTTTTCAAAGTCGTCTACGAATTTGTTGTATGTGGGAAAGTGATACGATCGACTGTCTAACAAGTCGGGGACCACAAACAACAAAACCTATTTCAGCAATAACTTAAAACCAAAACTATGCAAATCAATACAGATTCATTCCACTCACTTTAGTACTTTGTGTATATTAGATAAAAAGACATATAAAACAAAACATTGCTGGACAGGAAAATAAGCTCACAGATTCGTCCTTTCCAACACTGACTTTTTAAAATATAAAAAAATCTATCAGCGCCCATAGTTAGTTGTGAGTACGAGTATAAAGTCGTGTATTAACCGGTTTGTAACGAAAATATCATTAGATGTAAACTGTACCCGGTGCTCTCCTATCAGATTACGATTACACAAATTCCCCTTCATTAATGGGACAAAATTAATTATTTACCAGTTATCAGTGAAGATCGAGATTTAACCGCCATGTATTTTTGTTACACAAATTCCCCTTTCATAATTTGATACTGTTTCGATCCCCGTTTATGGTGAATATGAATATATGTCCAATGCTTCTAAGTGGGTTATTGAACTGTATCGGTGAATTATTTCTATCAGTTTTTAATCTGTCAAATGTACACAAATTCCCCTCCTTTAATGCCTTTGTATAACTGGAAAAATAAAAAAAGTAATTTGCTCTCCGAACTGTTTATTATATATATATATATATATATATACACACATGGCGTGTCTAGATAAATGCAAAATGAGCATGAGTTCAAAACATTGTGTACAAAGGAGAAATTGCTCATTATAAACAGTTTCTCCTTTTGCCACAATGTTTTCAAAAGTTCTCAGCTGCAGGGGATTTAGAAAGCGAATAGGTGTGGGGAAAAGATTAATGTTTATATTGAATTTGAAGTGATATGTCAAGTTCTCAGGTGGGGGTAATATGTTAGATCATTGTTACCAATTCCCTTCTCTTTTCACCATAATGTTTCCAATACACGTTTAGTGCAGATTCGTCAAAATGCATCTGCAAGTTGGAGCGGGTCGAATAACGATGAGCTAGAGGCGTTAAGTATCACATCAATTTAATTGACAATGACAACATTCCTAGCAGTCAATTCGATCCAATGACAGTTTGAAAGCGAGACATTGATTTGTGTTATAGTATACCGTTATGTTTTAAATAATATATCTACTTTAGACTTCTGTCATTACAACTGTCAATGTTGACCCTGCCAAAACACATGTATCACCTGAAAACATTGACCTGATCTTCAACTATGCATTGAATATCATTATGTAAATAACATTTGATAATGGATGCATTATCTTCAGTATAAAATAGTCATATCGTACTAAAGTATGAGCCATCTCGCGAGAAAACCAACATTGTGGACTCTGCGTAAAGTATCGATCCGGATCAGACTAAGCATGCCGCGTAGGCTAACCCGGACAGACACTTTTCGCCTCGTGTAGGTTTTCTTTTTCAGGAGTCCTATACCTCATTCCCCCTGAGACGGAATTTGTTCAGTCTGCGCAGACTGCGCAGGCTTATCAAGCTGTATCGATAAATTGCGCAGAGTCCATTATGTTGGTTTTCTTGCGGGACGGGTCATTTATTAATAAGTGAAAGTATTGACGAGTGCTCGAGCTCCTCTTCCTACGTTATCATAAAATCGATATGTCACACCTGATTGGCCCCTGCGGTATATTTTCGTGTGATGATTATGCAACTCAACTCAACTCAAATGCATTCGTCAAGTCGCCCGGCACGTTTTTGCCATTGGCCATTAACAAGTATAACACGAATAAAGAATATTGCTAAATTGTGCTTAACTACTCTCATGCTATATATATGTGAGCCGTTCCACAGCAACATTATGGACTCTGCGTAATGTATCGACCCAGATAGACTCTGCGTAATGTATCGACCCAGATAGCCTGCACAGTCATCGCAGGATAATCCGACACATTCCGTCTCAATATATAGATTTAGAGTAATGATTCCTGAAGCAGAAAATCAACAGGAGGCGAGCAGGGAATAACTGGGTTAGCCTGCGCGGCATGCTTAGGGTGACCGGGTCGATAATTTACGCAGAGTCCATAATGTTGGTTTTCTCGTGGAACGGCTCATATGTATATACAACTATACATATATTAATTATAATATGAAAAAGAAGAACAATGATATTGATGTAACTAAGAATAATTTGTTAATGTATTATAATCCTGAGCGCCATTACTTCTATTTTAAATGTTTTATATCTAGGACGAATTGGTTTTATAATGTTGTTAATAATACTCTATATTAATTTACATGCATATACATGTGTTAATGTTTTTCGCCCTTTTTTAAAAAGGAGATAAGCAATTTGAAACCATCTTTAAATGGCAGACAAAGGAGTGTACCAAACGTTATAAATCAGTGTTAGTCTTTAAACAGAATATGGACGTGCACCTATATATATACATTATTTTTAAAAGAATCAAAATAATATTTTTCCAAAGTCGTCTGCTTCAACGTAGTCAAATGTCGTCTGCATCCGGGAATGGGATAAATAGTTATTGTCGTAAATGAATGAATAATTAAAGTGATGTCGTAAATGATGTAAATGACGATACTCGTCGCTTAGCACTATCATTATAATCCCACCTGTTTCTGACACACCGCCAGATGGCTCTCGTGTCGAGATGTTCGAACTTGTTACCCCCACCTGCTGGGTGCGCCTGGGACCAGGATAACTTCTATGAGGATAGTTCTTCAATCAACAAAAGATAATGTATCATTACTATGAAAGTATTCATTTCTTAGAATCTACGTCATTTGAATGTTTTTCAGTGTAAAAGTTTACATGTTGTCAGTATGTAGCTCTTCACTCCATTTTAGTTATAATGTTTAATATGCAAAGCTATATTCTTTTCAAAGGTGGCCTATGATAAATATACGATTTGAATTAAATTTAAATGAATTACTCACGACTGTAATTAAAAACACGATATATTAAGACTATTCTATTTTGGAATATATATACGGAAATTCATAACAAAAATATGTTATATAAATTTAAAAACATGAAGGGGATGGGTATAGGTGTTATAAACGTACTGTTGGCAATTTATCTTTGATAAATCATTTATCGAGTCTTAATCAAGAGAGTTGCTGCAGAGTTTCGGTTTACTTTAATATATGTGATAGATTTATATCGCTTGTTTCTAATCTAAAATTCGGAAAACATGAGAATAAAATATCCGTCAAATATACACAATATCACAAACGGGGAGATGTGCGTAATTCCATACAATTTATCCAAGTTGTAACAGCCATCAAATATTGTTCAATATGCGTGAAATTCTTTTGAATATCCCATTTAGTCCAAAAGCAATAATAACATTTTAGTAGTGAAACTGTTTAATTTCTTTATTGCCGGTTTTCCGTCATTATACATAACTTTCTCGATGTGTTAACGTACAGAATATTTAAAATCACTGTTGCAGCAGACAACTTTTGAACACATTGTTAGAAAAGTAGGACCTTTAAGATTATTTTCTGCAAATGCGTTCAATTGTTAGATTAGGGCGATATATATTTATAGTTGCCTTAAGCGTTTGCCATATATATTGAGAAATAAACAAAAAATGTATTTTAAAAGACGTCTGCTTTAATTAATTAAATAACATCAAAGTTAAACAATGTTTACATCTGAAAAACAGGATGAACCGGTTTCATAAAAAAGAAAATCATTTTAAGAGAATCTCTCGTTTTCCCATAACGTTTTGCTATGTCTGTCGCCTGCTTCAAATGGAAGTCAAACCTCGTCTCACATGCAACAATTCTGCAGCAGACGACTTTGAACATAATTTGTCAAAAAATAAAAAATCTCTATAATTAAATGGATAACCTATGACTAAAAGTGGAAAACATTGCGGCAAAAGGAGAAATTGCTCTTTTTGAGCAATTTCGTCTTTTGTCACTATGTTTTCAAAAAGCTGTCTGCTGCAGAGGCATCAGAAAGAGTGTATGATGGAAAGGGTTAAAATTATGTCTTCAACATTGGACATAGTCATTACCTATACAGAGCTGTCTTTCAATATGTCTAGCATAAAAATCATCATTAAAATGTTCTGCCTTAAACAATAGCCCACTGTTTGAAACAATGTCCACAAAGTTCTTGTTGTTGAGGTTCAAATTTGCATTGATCAACGCCACAATTCCTCCCCTTTCTCGCAGATTTTTGATTTTCCTTTTTGTGCTCTCTTGGTCAATGTCCTTCATAACAATAAACAAGAAAACTTTCGTTTTCTCTGGATAGCTTAGGAACCTTCCTGAGGCTTCTGAGTCAAGTTTATTTTCAAGGTCTTCAAAGTATTCGATTGATTCAATTTTCCCATTACCGTAGCTGAAAGAGGAAAATACGAATTAGAAAACATAAGCATATTATCATCATTAGTTTTAACCCTTTCACACATACAGCATATCTGCAGCAGACGACTTTGAAGACATTTGGTATAAAATATGAAAAGTCTCAATAAATGAAGGTTTAATTACTGAATACAGTTGAAGACGTTGTTGCAAAAGGAAAACTAGCAATTTTTCATTTTGCTAAAATGTTTCAAGAGTCATCTGCTGCAGATGTGTCAAAATGGAAGGGGTTAAACATTGTTGTAAAAAATTACACCTTTAACCATCTCTTTAAATAAAAGAATACTTATTGAATAGAGTTTAAAGGGGAAAGAATGTTTTTTTTTAACCCTTTCCCTCATATCGACACTTTCTGGCACCTCTGCAGCAGACGGCTTTTTGAAAACATAGTGATAAAAGAAGAAATTGCACAAAACGTGCAAGTTCTCCTTTTGCCACAATTTTCTGTTTCGACAAAATATGTTTAAAGCCGTCTGCTGCAGAATTGTCGTATGAGGGAAAGGGTTAACACGAAAGAAGTTATTCATCAGATTAATTTCTCAGAAACACTTTGAGTGTTATTCTAAAACAACTATCATAACCTTGTGTTGAGCAATTTATCCTTCTCCCAAAAATATTTTTTTTCGATGTTAAAACAAGAGCTGTCCGAAAGACAGCATGCTTGACTATTGGCCATTTGATACTATAGACAACAGTTGTTACTGTGATAGTGGCTTGATAGTATAAAACTATAAATCAAGTGTGATAAGTCATGTTTGAATAGCATTCTGCTGTTTGTGAGAAAAGGCCTTGTATGCAAATAATTTATAATAAATTCAGTCAGGAGATGCCTAATCTGATTGTTTGATACCTTTAAAGACAATATTGAAGTTTTAAATCAATCCCTGAGTGGTTACTGAGATATGTGCATGATTAGTACCATGCATGCAAAACTTTAACCAAATTTTCAAAGTCTAACAATGGCCATTATTGGTACTTAATTCATACAAGAGTTATCTAACTTGACTGTCTGACAGCCCCGAAGATATGAATGAAGTTTCAAGTTAATATCATTAGTAGTTACTGAGATATATCCACGAAAGTACCTTGCATGCAAAACTTAAACCACAATTTCTTAGTAAACAAGAGGGCCATAATGGCCCTGGATTGCTCACCTAAATGTCAACAAGATATTCCTTAAATTTGACCTAAACCCTAGTTTTTGACTGAACATGACCCAGTTTTAAACATGGCCTAGATATCACTAAGACAAACATTCTAACAAAGTTT
>JAUELF010280685.1:0-10445 GCA_031471495.1 Clinocardium nuttallii | reverse complement strand
ATTTCTTCTTTTGTCAGTATGTTTTCAAAAAGCTGTTGGCTGCAGAGGCCTCAGAAAGCGTCTATATGAGGGAAAGGGTTAAGGCCATTTTCAACAGTGTTAAAGTCATAATATCAAGACTTTCCTTGATGAATTAACACTACTTCTGATTATATTTTCCTGACACCAAGGTTTCATTCATATTTCTATACCCATAAATCTAAAGGAGAAGGGGGTAAACCACTAGTATCATTTTACGGTTGACTTTTCAAAGAAAAGGGAGGGCTGCTGAAGTTGCTTTTCGTTGGCTTTGGCATTGCAGCTTTGGTCAAAGTTTTGAATGCAAAGCCTTAATTCTCAAAAATCACAGAAGCTATTGCTTTGAAACTTAACACACTTATAGAACATCGTCATATGACCTAGCAGGACAACTCCCGTAACTCTACATAGCATTTTGTCTGAATCATGCCCCTTTTTTTACTTTACATTGAACACGTCATCAAAAGACCTTGCAGGACAAGTCCCATGACTTTAAATCAGATATGGACTAAAGTTGAGCATGCAATACTTTTTCTAACGAGCCACAAATGCTATTGCTCAGAAATTTATTTGATGTCAAATAGTTTTCAAACCTGGGAAAAGGTTATGACTTGTTTGACAGCTAGTCATATCACCTGAAATGAACAAGGGTTACTGATAACTCTGTTCATGTCAAAACAAAACAATCATCCAGCATAGCCGTATTAAACCCTTTCCCTCATACGACAATTCTGCAGCAGACAACTTTGAACATAGTCTGTCAAAAAATTGGAAAATCTCTATAATTGAATGGATAACCTATGACTAAAAGTGGAAAACATTGTGGCAAAAAGAGAAATTGCACGTTTTGTGCAATTTCTTCTTTTGTCACTATGTTTCCAAAACGCCGTCTGCTGCAGAGGCGTCATAAAGCGTCTGTATGAGGGAAAGGGTTAAGTTAAAGTATAACCATTGAATAGTGTTGAAAGCATAGTAGCAAAAGTCGTTTGCTTCAGAGGCGTCAACATGTGTTTGAATTTGGTTACGGGATACAGTTGATTGTTTGGTGCTTGACGCGGCTTTCAACAATGTTTCAGTTATATCACGATGTTTCCTTGGTAAGATACCAGTACTACTGGTCCATTTATCAGTTATATCACGATGTTTCAGTTATATCACGATGTTTCAGTTATATCACGAGGTTTCAGTTATATCACGATGTGTCCTTGGTAAGATACCAGTACTACTGGTCCATCTATCCCGACAACAGGCAGTCAGTCGTAATGCTAACCCCACAACCCTGGGCGCCAAGGAAGATAGCCATTACTATCAATGTTAAAATCTTTGGTAAGACCCGACCTGTGATCGAACGGGTTAAAGTACTTTATATGGAACGCATTTAACATTGCAATAATGTAACACCGTTAAGATGCCACGCATATTTTTAACGAATTATTACGTGTGAAAGAAATTTGCCCTGAAAGCTTCAAAACTTAACAATTTAGCTAATTAATCAAGAGATTGTAGCTGTTAATTGTATCTGCAGTTGCACCCGATGTAAATACGTAATCTGACTAACAGTGTATCCCCGTACTGTAACTTTACGTGGTGACTAATGAGAGATTTACTAAGACCCCATCACCCCTCCAAACGTCCAAATCGTCAATCGCAGCTCGCTTTGAATCCGTACATTATTAGTGTAATGAATACAGTAACAGGGGCAGTATAAATCTTAAATTGAATACAGTAACAGGGGCAGTATAAATCTTAAATTGAATACAGTAACAGGGGCAGTATACATCGTAAATCATTTCAGTAATTAACCTATTTCTTTTTCTTTAAAAAAAATGTTAGTTTACATGACCGCGTTTTCTTTTAGAATTCCCATATTTCTCCGCTATTAAAAAATAGTCCATGTGTTCCACACATATGTTTCGATTGTGTCATACATACTATCATGGTCAATCTAATCAAAGTATGCCCAGACGGTTTCATCGAACATATTAAATCATCTTTTGTCTAACAAGATCAACGTTCTATCGTAGTGAGCTTCATTATTTGACCTTTTTCCCCCTTGCAGACGGATTATAAGGCATCTGCGTCCGTTGATATTTGGAAACGGTTTGTTGCAAAAGGGACAATTGTTCATAATGATCCATTTCTTCTTTAGCCACAATGTTTTAATCGTTTTTCAATAATAATGATATTGTTTACAGAAAACTTGCCAATATGTTAACCTGGGTTTTTTCAAAGACGACCGGTTAAGAACCGTTGTATGTGATAACTGTTTATTAAAGAGATACAAAGTAGAATTATAGGTGGTAAAATAAATTCCCACATAGATCTCTTGTCGTATAAATACATCATACATTTTTGATGAATAAGAAAAACACATAATTACAGTTTTATGGTAAGTGCCAACATTTCGACTCTGACGATTTTTATTCATATTAACCCTTTTAACGCTGAATTTTGCACCTGTCCAGTCTTTTAAAGAGTTCATAGCCACTTTTAGAATTAGCTATAACAAAAACTGAGTACCCAAGAAGTATCTATTTTGGTGGCATAGGCTTCGATAGAATCAGTTCCAGCTGTGGTAAAACATGTTGTCATCGAAAAGCTTTTATTAACAGGGAGTCTCCCAGACGCTTTCAGCAGACAACTCTTGATTACATTGTGGCAAAAGAAGACATTGCTCATTATGCGACAAACTCTACTTAAAATTGAACTCTTATGTATCTAATGACTTATTACGTTTTTGCCGATATGTTGTCAAAATCGTCTGTTGCCGTTTTTTGTAAGTGGGAAAGGGTAAAATTGTTGTCTTTAACTAATGCAAAACAGAGCATCTTAAATTGTAACTAAAATAATGTAAGTACATTGTTATCCGTTCTACATTGTTTCGATAGAGTAAACAATATTCGATAATATTCCATTTTTCTTTAAAGAATGGAACGCCAGTACATTAAAATTAAACTATTTGCTTTTGTAACGTCCTTTTTGAAATAGATAACACGTCCTCAAAACCAACAAGTTGTTAACATTCCTCCTCAAACTTGGACTGTATATATAAGCGGCTTCTGTAAGTCAGAATTAATTGCATTAATATCTCTATCATAATTCGGTATATCCACTCTCATAAATAGAATGATCCCAATTTATACAACCCTACGTAAAACTAGAAATATATATTTCCATAAATTTGGTTTTCGTCTAATAGTAGGTAATGAACAATAAAATTATATATATACGAAAAAACATTTTTTTATTAAGATATTTACTTAAATACATTCAATAAATCTAGTTGTAGACCACTTTGAAAACATTCCGACATAAATATGAGAATTCTCTATAAAGTGTATGCATATTTAATAAAGTCGAAAACACTGTGGCAAAACGAGAAATTGATCATAGGGATAAATGTCTTCTTTTTCCACAATGATTTTTAAAAGTCTTGCTGCTGCAGATACGTAAAAATAAATCTCCAAGTGGGAAAAGTATGGTGAAAATCTTACCTCAAATACAAGTGACGGACTCAATGGAAGTCCTGTTATTTACCGATTATGACCGGGTGTCGTTCACATTTATATAGGGACCGCGTTGGTTGTTGTCGCGGTGAAAACCCACGTAAAAATAATTTCGGCTAAATTGCGTGTTAATTCCTCGTCACGATGTCCTAAAGGGGCTTTAAAACTGACTAGTAAATCTAGTCTAGTTAACACTCAATCTTAGGCGCACGTTTTTCCTAATCACTAATTGAGTGCGTATTGACAACGTTTACTTGGGCGCACCTGTTGGCGTACGTTAAACATCAATTGCTGCGCCTCGATGACAATCAGAAATGAAACCAAATATAACCGAACATCCTTTTATGAAGCGAGACTGTCGTCAACCGCTCCGCGTATTAATTCATGGCTGTCGGATAGTATCCGATACAGTCCCGCGGAGAGTCATATGGTGCGCCATAAATCTAAAGATGGGAGAACGTTTAAGAGATGTAAAAATAAATCGGGATCAGTATTAATTGAATCAATGTCCTCCAACCCTTTGTCCTTCAAATTTCTCTTGTCGTTCAATATTGTACATGAACATTGTCAATGTGTAATGCTTATAAGGACCAGTGGTTGGAGCATCGCATTCACACGAGGGGGGCGGCAGGGTCAAGTCTTAGATTGATTTTAAAAAAAATCGTAATTATTTGGGTTCGGGGTTGCGGGGGTAACATAACGACGTATACATTAGTACGGTTATACCGGTCGGTCATCCGTAAAACGCCGGGAAATGGTGAGATATCGCTATAGTAACCATAGTAACCGACTAAAACTTTATTAGAAAACAAAACTACTAGTATTTGAGCCGTTCTACGAGAAAACCAACATTTTGGACTCTGCGTAAAGTATCGACCCAGATCAGCATGAGCAAGTCGGACAGACTACCCCGGATGGACACTGTTCGCCTCCTGTGGATGTTCTGTTTCAGGTATCATTACTCTATACCTCTATACCCATGAGACGGAATGGGTCGGCCATACTGTTGGTTTTCTCGTTTAATATCTCATATGACCGTTGCTGCAATGATACCAACCTTTGCGTATTAATTACAAGTGTGGACAAATAATATACCTGCGTATTTACTTCTTTACACAACAGTACAGAACAGAACAGTATCTTTATTACTCTCATATCCAGATAGTATGAGAACTAACACTAAATACATAGAATATTATTTCAAACAAGAAGTGTCTATAACCAAGATATTTGCATCTAGGGTTTGACAGGAAAAGCAGCCATTTCTATAACCTAACTTTTGTCAAAATATGAAAATATTTTCCAGAATCAGTGAACCCTGGTTTTAAGTTTTTAATAGTAAAAGCAATAAAAGAAAAATATAATTTACATAGAAAAATACCAGAGAGTAATATAACAAAAACTCCAAACTGATAAATATCTAACAAACATTCACATGACATATAACCTCCTACCTGATAGAGAGAACAACACGTTCATGCCATCAGGTGTGTCCTTTGTTTGAAAGAAATCATGGTACATTCGAGCCGTGAGTAAACAAACATGAGCCGTCACGCTAGAAAATAAGCATGTCGCGCAGGCTAACCCGGACAGACACGTTTCACCTGCTGTGGATTTTCTGTTTCGGATATCATTTCTATATACCTCTATTCCTCGGAGACGGAATGTGTCGACCCGGACTCGGATCTTGTCGAAACATTAAGCAGATATCATTATGTTGGTTTTCTCGTGGGACGGCTCAAATAACAAATGAAATACAATGTTTTCATTCAACAGGCTGAATTGCTTGCAGATTCAATTTTCTTTTATCCAAAGTTGTTATTTTATCATTCTCTAACTTTCTAATTAATAACGCTGTACACAATTTAACTTTAGGTAATATGGTTGTACACGTTCGAGTACAACTTGTACATATCAAAGGATAGTGGCAAATCCAAACATCACTACTGTGTTACAAAAGACATGAAGTGCAGCATTCAGTTCAACAAATAATTAAAAAGTGACTTTAAATTAGAGCTTGTCAGATAGGAGAAGTGTTAGTACTAAGAAGTAAAACTAGATACATTTATGTATTTGAATCATATTTACACAACATTCAAAAGCTATTGTCAGCAATATGTTTACACTTGAGACCAGAACAACTAACGATACTATAGCTTTCTTTAAATTGAAAAGCACATGCAAAGCAGGGCAGTGTACGATAAATGAATCATTTTGAACTCAAACGATTCAATGATGATGTATCATAATGGCTATCGTATTGCTTTCTCTGCAAACATAAACTACATCTTAACTCTTTCAGCGCCAAAGACAATATTGAGGTGAATGCAAACATAAAATACATCTTAACTCTTTCAGAGCCAAAGGCAAGATTGAGGTGTATGCAAACATAAAATACATCTTAACTCTTTCAGTGCCAAAGGCAAGATTGAAGTGAATGCAAACATAAAAAACATCTTAACTCTTTCAGCGCCAAAGACAAGATTGAGGTGTATGCAAACATAAAATACATCTTAACTCTTTCAGCGCCAAAGACAAGATTGAGGTGAATGCAAACAATACAGATTCAGGTTATTCAGCTCATTACGAGCTGTCTCACCTGACATCAGCATTGTTTGTCTTTTATAAAATATACCAAAACTCCTATTACGAGAGAAGTGGACTCTCCCAATTTTGAACATAGAAGAGTCCACTTTAAACAATTCGGCGCTGAAAGAGTTAAACCCTTTCCAACATATAACACATCTTCAACAGGCAACTTTGAAACATCTAGGTCAAGATACATTACAATTGTTTAAATGACAGTTTTTATTTCATAGTGTTGAAAGCCTTATGGCACCGAGTGAAAACTCTCGTTATAAGCAATTACTCCTTTTGTAACAAAGATTTCAAAAGATGAGGGTTTTCTCATCACTTTTTTTTGTTTTCATAATAATCACTATTAGTAATAAGTCACTATGTGTTTGTATATATTCATGTCAGTTCATCTGTTTATCTTTTCCATGTTTTCTTTTCATTTTGTCAATGATTTTTTGTATTGTTTCTTTTTTGTAATCTTCAAAATTGGAGGAAAATAAAGATTTATTCCTGCAGCCCTAGGCCGTCAGCCTTTATTTTAAGCAGCAGGAAGGAGTGTGGGATCAGAAAAGATGACAGACATACATATATCGGTGAGATACCATTAAGAACACACACTTTGGACAAAATGAGATTCGAGAAGTGAGCTATATATCCGGATGGATATATCTTTTAGAGGCAATAGCGGAAGAGATGGACACAAGCATATTTTCGCAAAGAAGAAATACCGCCTTTTGATAAACTGTGTAATGTTCAGGGTAAAAGGAGACCAGGCTTAATCGACATATATATATTTGATGAACATAGGATCTGACATGGGTTGTCATGTCATATAAAGGTTTATTAAACGAGTTCAAGAAACTTGTTATTAAGCTATCCTTTACCGATCTTAATAACAAATTTATTGGACAAAATATATTTATGAAATGACAACGAATGTCAGAATCTTTTGATTACATTACGAAACACAAACAATACAATCGTTTTTGCGCAGTCAGAAGATGTCCCAACATGTAATACTTGATCAACTGATAACTAATAGCACACAAACATATTTGTATGACCATTAATGGTCCCTCTACCTCAATCATCTATCGCAACGTTTGTGTTTACCGGATACACGTTATCAGCCATTTTTTTTAAACATTCGCGTATTACAAAAATGGTGATTTCTTAATGTTATATTACACATGTGACATATAAAGAAATACGTAATGGGTATATAAGATCGGGTACAAATATTGTCATGTGATATACTTTTAAATATAAGTATTTTGCCATGTGCAAGAAGTAAATATTAAATAGTGTGTTCAACGTATACAAGCTTGTTGAACTTACACGTTTATGGAATATCAACACGAAATAGTAGAGACATACGAAGTAACATCATACTACACAATTATATTTCTCCTTTTGTCACGATGTTGTTATCTCTATTCAATTATAACATTTTGTAGAAAATTACTTGTCAATATGTTCTCAAAGTTGACTGCTGCAAAAGATATAAGAAGTAACAGACCTGAATCCAGCCTTCTTTCTCTGTGTACGAATAGTAGTCACAACTCGTCGTCTCATCTGCACTATCATAATTGAGTCGACACATGTGTCCCCTTAACAAATAACTGACAGAATCACACTGGGAGCGAGCCCGACATTCCAGGATACATTCTGCATACGAAGTGCTATACAATATGGAGTCATCAGTACCACGTTTACATATTCCGGCAGTGAAGGCTTCGATGATGAAATCCTTCGTTATTACCGCAAAAGACGAGATAGGAATATGTAACACCACGAACATGCACAATAGCCGTTTTAATCCCCACATTGTCCGAGTATAATGTTTTATTCTTGTCTTTCTAAAAGGTACAATCAAAGTTTACGCAATGAACGTTTAAGACTACCCAGCACTGACGCAGTGCGTAAAAAATGAAGCAAACAACGCTTTCTTAATTTCAGACAATGCTTTCATTTTTCGAAAGAATTTCAAGACACTCTAGAGCGTTACATTAACGTACAAGTTAAATTCAGCTCAGAAATATAAGGAAAATGCACAATATTATCCTTAAGTCTATTGTCATTTGGAGATACTTTGACAATAATAGTAAGAAGACTGCAAATGTAGAAATTAAATAACACTACTGGGAATTGGATCAAACTGTATAATTGTTTAGCATAATGAATAATGTAAACATCAATTCCTAACCACGGCATACGAAGACCGAATTTTGAAGATTTCAAATGAATGACGGTGTGTTGTAATAGATACTTTTACTGTACATGTGTTGTAATAGATACTTATACTGTACATGTGTTATAATATATACTTATACTGTACATGTGTTGTAATATATACTTATACTGTACATGTGTTCTAATAGATACTTATACTGTACATGTGTTATAATAGATACTTATACTGTACATGTGTTCTAATAGATACTTATACTGTACATGTGTTCTAATAGATACTTATACTGTACATGTGTTCTAATAGATACTTATACTATAGTTATGTGTTCTAATAGATACTAATACTATATATGTGTGGTAGTATATACTCTTATTATACATGTGTGGTAATAGATACTTATACTGTACATATGTTGTAATATATACTTATACTATATATGTATGGTAGTGCATACTCTTAGTATATATGTGTGGTAATCGATACATGTGTTGCAATAGATACGTATACTGTACATATGCTGTAATATATACTTATACTATATATGTGTGGTAATAGATACATGTGTGGTAATAGATACGTATACAGTACATATGCTGTAATATATACTTATACTATATATGTGTGGTAATCGATACATGTGTGGTAATAGATACGTATACAGTACATATGCTGTAATATATACTTATACTATATATGTGTGGGGTAGTATATATTCTTATTATACATGTGTTGTAATCGATACATGTGTGGTTATACATGCTTATACTGTACATATGTTGTAATATATACTTATACTATATATGTATGGTTGTGTATACTCTTAGTATAAATGTGTGGTAATAGATACATGTGTTGCAATAGATACTTATACTGTACATATGTTGTAATATATACTTATACTATATATGTGTGGTAGTATATACTTATATTATACATGTGTGGTTATACATACTTATACTGTACATATGTTGTAATATATACTTATACTAATATGTGTTGCAATATATACTTATACTGTACATATGTTGTAATATATACTTATAACATATGTGTGTGGTAGTATATACTTTTAATATATATCTGTGGTAATATATACTTATATTACATTATGTGTGGTAGTATATACTTATACAGTATGATAGTGTGTCTTGGATGCTTGGCAATAGTTTCAAAATGAACGCTGGCAAAACAGAAGTAATGCTGTTAACATCAAAATACAATGCCAATCTCGTTTTTGATGTATCTGTGAATGTTGGAGTTTCTAAGATAAAGCAAACTACCCGCGTTATAAATCTTGGAGCGACGCTGGATTCGTAGACGGACATGGTGCAGCATGTGAACTCAGTCTGTCGATCTTGCTATTGCCAATTACGGCAAAAATGTCATATCAGACTGTACTTACTAGTGACGCTACTAAATCTCTTGGGAACTCTCTAGACACATCAAGACGCGACTACCGTAACGTGCTTCTGAATGGATGCCTAATACCGTGATGAAAAACATGCAAAATATTCAGAACACAGGCGCCCGTATTACTACCGAGACTTCCCGTTACAGCCTAATCACTCCCGTGCTCAAAGATCTTTATTGGCTACCTTTGCAGTACAGAGTACAGTACAAAACACTCCACCTTACATACAAAGCTTTGCATGGTTAACTCCTGGAATATGTCCAAAACATTTTAAAGGTATATATAGACCCCAACGAGATATTAGATAAAAAACCGCCACAACACTAGTAGAACCAGGATGTCGGACTGCAATGTATGGTGACAGAAGTTATGTGACTGTTTCCCCAAAGTTATGGAATTCTCTTCCAGCAGGAATAACGTCTGCTTCACTTAAAAGAGCCCTGGAGACACAGTTTTTTATCGATATATGGAAACTTTATGTCAATATAAAACGCAAGCTTTAACTTGTCAGTTTTATACGGGTCTAGCTTTTAACAGTTTTTAATATTCTGTAGATATACCACAGTCCGTACAGATTTAGTGTTGCTTTTTATCTTTTGCAATCCTTTAAAACCTACTGATGCTTTTAATATATTGTTTGTATGTAAACATTATACATGTATTTGTTTGTTAAGCCCTTTTGAATGTATGTAGTTTATGATTAAATTGCTATAAAATGTAGTATAATACTAATAATGAT
>JAUELF010280674.1:0-10445 GCA_031471495.1 Clinocardium nuttallii | reverse complement strand
AGTCATTGTTCCTTCAAATTCAGAGAATTTAAGTTTATACGCACAGTTCTTAAGTAGAAGTATGAAGTCTTCTCAGTATATTAAGAACTATATTAGCGGTGTAAAAACTATGCACTTCCTATTAGGATTTCCAATAGATGGTATTAATGATTTTATCATTAATTTAACTGTAACTGGGATATCAAGATTAAATCCGTATTGTGCCAAGCAAGCTCTACCTATCACACCAAACATGTTAATTCAGATGTCTGAAATGATGGAATTTAAAAAGGCAGAAGATAATGTTTTTTTGGTGTTTATTTTTATTCGCCTTTTTCCTATTTGCTAGAAAATCTAATTTAGTACCAGATACAACAAAAAATGATTTAAAAAAAGGAAAATGTTTACTTAGGAGGAATGTCCAATACAATGACTATTTACTTGTATCAATAGAATGGTCCAAAACAATTCAATTTGGAGAATGGAAATTAATAATGCCTTTAATTTCCATTCAAGGTTCTATTTTATGTCCAGTAAAGGCATATAAGGAGATGTGTAGGTTATTTTTTGTGGGATTGGATGACCCACTATTCAGTTTATCACAAAAAAGTACATAACTTACAGTAAATATCAAAATAAGCTCAGAGAATTAGTTAGTAAATGTAAGTTGGATCGGAATTCTTTTTCAACTCACAGTTTTAGAAGAGGTGGAGCAACATTTGCTTTCCAATCAGGAATTCCACCTGAACTGATTCAGTTACAGGTGGATTGGAAATCTGATGCCTATAAAAAATATTTATCTGTTACTTGTGAAGACAAGATGAAAGTAGCAGAGAAGATAAGGGATCAGATTAAAGGTGTAAAGTAGTCATTTAATATACATGTATAACTGTTTTTTATTTTTATTGTACATATACATGATATTGATATTTTTAGAATGTTTTTTTCTCGTCTGCTTATGTAATTCATTGGGTTAATTATTGGTTTAAATTTGCCTTGGTATTTTCAGATGAGACTACTTACCATAAAATGGTGTAGTCACTAGTTTTCAATAAAATGTTTAGATTTATTGGACTGGTTTTTTCGTCTGTTTATAGCAAGGTAAATTTCTTTAACATATGTAAATAACTTATTTCAAGGGCTTGATTCTTTAACATCTGTAATATTTATATTACAGAAATCAGGAATGTCACGATCATAAGCGATTCAATCGCAAAATATATGTCCGGAATTGAAGGATGCACTGTACAAGCATTTCGGGGAGATTCAATTTCTAAAATGACTAATAGGATTAAGACAAAGGAAGCAGAGTGAAACAAATTTAAATTAGTTATTTTACATGTGGGAACAAATGATGTTGCCAATAAATCTTCATTTGAACATATTATTTCGGATTATGGAAACTTGATAGGAGTATGTAGGAATGTAAAACCCTCTTTAAAAATAGTTGTGTCAGCCATTTTACCTAGACCAGTTGATCATGAAATAATGGATTGTATTATTCGTCAAGTTAACACATATTTGAACAATTTCATGAGCAAAGATATGAACTTTAAGTTCATCTGTACGTATACACTTTTCACACATTGTGGGAAAGTTAAGCGGGAAGTGTTTGCTAAAAGAGATGGTGGTCTGCATCTTAATTTCGAGGGGACAAATAAATGGACACATTTCTTCTTAAAGTGATCACTCATTTGTAAAAAGGGGATCAATTACTACTTCTATTTATATGAATGTTTTACATTTTTACATTTAAAACAGATAGCATACATATTGTTGAACATTCGGGGGTATATACAAAGATTTAAAGATAAATAATGATGTCAAAGTTAATGGTAAGAAGTTAAATAATTGTCTGCTTTGCTGCCAAATTAAGTTGCTTTGTCATTTCCTGACTTTATAGTTAGGAAAAAGAGAAGACACTCTAACAGTAAGGCTGTATTATGCTTTGTATCAATTGTTTTTTGCTAGTTATGTTGTTGTTTGTGTTGATTTGCAAGTTTTTCTTATCTTGTTTTTGCTTTATTGTATTATGTTTGTTGCTTTGCTTGATTTGTATCCTGGGCCTGCGGGTTAGTGTTTAGTTGGAATATCATATGAATCTTAGTTGTTAATTTGATGATTCGATATTGAAAAGTTAACATGTATGTAAATAACTAGATTTCTGGCGATTGGACAAATTATATTCATAAATTGAAAGAGCGTTTGGTTATTTATTATCCGTCAATGAATAGGAAAGAATAATTTGAAACTTATACACGTCTTGGGAGCCTCGCGTAACTTCCAGTCATGTGCCGGGGTATTCTCGGCCTCTATAATCTATTTATTGAAACTGAAGCTGGGTGGAGATTGCCGATTAACCTTTGGTAAACATATAGATTATTGTTATGATTTAGTAGTTGAGACTAAGATAAAGTTGTTATATATATATATCGACGGTGGTGTATACACATATGTAAAGTGGGGATTGCATGCTGGCGGGACAAGTAAGCTCGTGCGAAGTAGGTTTAGTGTATTGTACACACGGTTGGTGGTCATTCGATGAGTAAACGTGCAGACGATCAAATTGCCAAGTAATGATTCATGAGAGATTTAGATGCAGATTTCTAATTATTTGTTTTGTGCAATTAGTTCACTGGAAAGCATGGCAAGGACTCGAATTACATAATGAGCCAAGTTACTTCAATCAGTCAATTGCGGTAATCCGATTCGTTATGACGTTTTAATTACATCATGAAGGGATTTAAGACAAGCGTGTCGAGTTAAGTCGGAGGGTGGAGGAGAAGCCTATAACTGACCAGAACATGGTTCTTCCCTCACATCCTTCCTGTTCAATAAGAAATACAACAGGTTAGGGTAGGGTTGGGTGGCCCGCGTGCAGTTCCCGATTACTCGTTTCGTTTTTCCACAACCCTTCTATTCCCACTGGGATTCACAAAATAAGCTTCAGTACACTAGCTAATTTATACATAGGAGCATTGAACTTAGAATCTTAGAGGTGTATGTATGTATTATAAGAGCTACGTATTGCTGTTAATCAACATGTACAATGCGAAACAGAAAAATAAACGGTTGGACTTAATACCTCTATCCTTAAATGATATGGTGTTGTTATTTGAGTATATGTGTTTAACGTTAGTGTATAAATGATTTATGTTCGTTTGAAAGCATTGAATTAGAACATAACTACGATTAATTACCAAACCAAAGTCAATCGTCATCCAAATCAACATTGTGAACTCTGCGTAAAGTATCGACCCTGATCAGCCTACGCGTACCGTGAAGGCCTACCCGGACAAACACCTTTCGCCTCCTGTTAATTTTCTGTTTCTGGATTCATTGTTCTACACCTCTATCCCCCTGAAGCAGAATGTGTCCGTCCGGATTAGCCTGCGCGAATTGCACAATATGACCTGGGTCGATACATTACGCAGAGTCCATAATGCTGGTATTATCACGGAAAAACTCATTTAAATTGGAATGTAGCCAATTACTGTGGAAGAACGCTGTGTGCAGCAATAGTGCGAGCAGGCCAGGACACTCACACGTTAGGGGATGGTCTTATGACTGTCATCCTTTTCACAGAAGATTATAAACTTACAAAATTACAAAATGGAAATAATTTAACCAGTTTTTGCAGAAACTCAGACTGTTTTCAATTTTCGATTGTTGCAATTCAAAGAAAGAACATTTGCTGTTAACACGTGGTGGTTTTTGTTGAATTTCAGAAACAGCACCAATAGAGAATCGACGAATGTACAAACAGTTTTACCTTATTATAATGCAAACAAATAAACATTTAAAAAGAATATATGTTGTTTACACATGTTGGTTCTTGTTTAATTTCAGGAACAGCACCAATGGAGAGTCGTCTGATGTACAGACAGTTGTATCTTATCCTGATGCTAACACACATTCCTAACACAGAGTCCAGTGTGATCACGGATATGGATCGACTGTATTCGGACATATTTAAAGACTACAATCGAAAGACTTTGCCAGTTTTAAAAGTAGCTGATATGGTTCACGTCAATATGACGGCATATATCGTCAATGTCAACAATTTCAACGAAATCTCTGGCGAGCTGTCTGTCACTGTATCATTTGCTATCACGTGGACAGAGCCGAGGATATCGTGGAACCCACCAGATTACGGAAATGCAACCTATGTGACGGTATGCCCAGAGGATTTATGGCGACCTCAGTTATTTTTGTTGCAATCCTCTGACAGCGTGACGGACATCGGGAACACATCGATTCAACCTTACATCTTACCCTATGGTATGGTAATATGGATTCCGTCCAAGGTAATGAGGGTATCGTGTTCGGTGGATGTTGCGTATTTCCCTTTTGATACCCAGATCTGCGAACTAACGTTTTTAAATTGGGGTGTATCCAGTTCGTCCATGCGGTATGTTGCTACAAGCAGATATGTGTCTGAGGAGTATTATAACCATAACAGTCAATGGGAACTAAAACCAAGTACCCTGGAAGACTGTACAAAAATAGAAAGCGCATCGTGTTTAAATATGAAAATAATCCTGAAACGTAGAAGCGAATTCTTTTTTATTTACATCATGATACCACTAATGTTTCTTGGTGCGATGAACAACTTGGTATTTCTGATGCCTCCGTCATCAGGGGAGAGAACATCAGTTGCTGTGACAACATTTCTGTCGTTTGTTGTCTACATGGGAATCGTTAACGGTGTTGTACCACAAAGTTCGCGGCCGATCGCTTTGATCTATTACTATATCATGTTTCTCCTCATTTATAGTAATACCATTATGTTCACGTGCATCATGTCTTTACGAATTTACGATAAAAAGACCGAAGTTCCAAAGCGAGTTCAAAACACAGTCTGGATATTAGGTCTGTACTTTCTACGGTTTCAAAAACAAGTGGGTACAGACGTATCATCCGGGAATCGTCAGGTTTTACAATCCGTAACAGATGACATTACAGGGGATGACGTCTATGAATTAACGACAACAGACTCAAAGTCAGTGAAAGGAAATGACACATATACCTATGTGGAAAAGGCCCCGCCCTCGTGCGATGACCTTAATAGTAAAGATAATCATGTTCCTGAATGGCAATGTGCCTGGGCGAGTGTCGGAAAGACATTCGATGCGGTCTGTTGTGCCAGCCTGTATTTAATTTTTATTACAGCGTCTGTTGTCATGTCTATCTTTTGGACCATAGGTTAAGCATTTTCTTTTCTTTTCTTTTTAACTATATAACTTTATTAGCCACACGAAAAGATGTGTGAAGGTCGTGACCATCCTCCCTTATACCTTACATTACATATGTTTTTAGTAAATATACGTTAGTATATGAGGTTTCTAATATACATAATATATTGTTCATAAGAACATTCAATTTCTAAGGTTTAAGCATTTCCTTGATTCGGACGGTTTTACACTTCAGCAGAAAAACCCTTTAGAAAATTATTGGACAAATGAATTAATTTCTCCCAATTTTAACTCCGCACAAAGAAAACAATATTTGATTGATATAGATGTTATAGATTTTTCTTTTAATGGTTCCGGTATCTGCAAAGCAGAATATTTTAGAATTAAACATGTTGACATTTCGACTTGGCTCCAGCGTTTAATATTTTACGTTTTTCGACGCGGGATCAAATGCAAGGTTTTATGAAACAAATCAGCGATCTCAATCTATCCTACGTTACTGTTTTATGACTCGGTTTACTGCGATCCAACTTATTTACTAAAGGAAATAAGCCTACAATTTACAAAGGGTCAAACATTTAATTTGAATTAAAGAACGTACATGCGTAATCATTTTCCGGACGTTTCCAGCTAGTTCAGGCGGTCCAGTGGTTGTGAATTCTAAACCAAGCTCAGACAAAGGACAATACGAAAACTGTCATTCGTTTTCGATCCATGGGCTTAGCACTTTGTGGAAAAGCAGCCAGTTTCTTGAAAAGACTATTGTGTGGAGTCATTGTGTAATACAGCCAGGAAACATATGGCTCTGTAAATTAACAGCCGTTATATGACTGAAACATTGTTAGCCGCAACCAATGAAGCTCAGTTTAGTATTGATCCAGTCTGTTATAAGCGTGTATTATATATTCCCAAAACATACATATTCTTAGATCTTTAATAATCCTGAAATACACCAATGACTGACTGATCACTTCGGAAACCTTCAACGGGTGCATCGTTCATGTATTAGTTTATTAGAGGCGTCAGAAAGCGTCTATACTGTATATTGGAAAGGGTTAAAATACGTTAGAAATAGGCGTGTTCGCTTATGCGGGTTTAATATTTGAAGATGAGCACCAATAAAAGTAAATTCAGCATGTATATATAAAGAAGGTGATTATACGCGGGAATAAATTCTACGAGAGGTTTCAACTTACATTTGAACAGAACAAATAAATCAATTGCATTATGTTAGCAATATCTTTTTTTAAGTTTAGCTATTCAGCCGTATAGGGTGTATATCTTTTATAATAAACATTCACTTTGTATTGTTTATTCAATAGTGATCGATGTAAACTTAATAATATTGCAGAGGGCAGTGTCGTGGGACGTTTGAAGTCTAAACACTGCTATAGAAACCTCAATGATGTGGTGACGGAACATGGATATACGATTTATGTTGAGTCTTTCACTTAAATAAATAACCCTTCTGATATAGCATATACTTTTTCCGACAACTGCAACAAATTGAAAAAACACCACCGCCTAAGATTTCGGCAGTGATGAAGCATAATATTTAGTACAAATTCACCACAGGACTTGATACGACAACGAAACTGGGTGTGCCAATCGAAACTGTCAAACGCTTTATTTCAAACCTTTTGAAAGACAAACTCCGGAAAACGAGCAGTGTTCACAAGCTAAATACCTGGTTAATCATTTATCGCAGACATTGGTCTCGGAAGCTGTATATGGACTGCGGTACGGTAATTCGAACATTACTTTTACCTCAGATAAGGCAATGTTTTTACCAAGGAGCAAGTTATGGTAGAAGATAAAACTGCAGAGAGTGTGCTTATCATAATAAACAAAAAAACTTTAAAAAAAGATAAACGGCGATCAATATGAGAAAACACTAAGAAATGGAACATGCGAATGTCGGTTGATTTGAATAACAGAAAAGTTTTGTTAATAATCGAAACAATCATTTCCCATGAATTATAAAATGTGCGCAATAATGTAAATCTAAGAATTCGACAGTTCATTGAATTCGTAACGCATTGTTATATTGCACCAGTTGGAACATTGTTCTTTACAAGATAAACCGGTATCCGAGTGTATCTTGCGCGTTCCTTTTCTTTTTAGAACCACGTGTTAGGCAAAATTATGAAAACTATCAGAAATGATTAAAAAGTAAACGGAAACGATGGAATAAACTTGTTTATATCTTTATCCCAGTATCAACTACTAAATCATAACAATAAACTATGTGTTTACCAAAGGTTAATCGGCCATATCCATCCAGCTTCAGTTGTCAAGGCCAGATGTGTTTATATGTCTCTGTCAATGCCGAGAATACGTCACATGACTGGAGATTACGCGAGGCTCACACGAGGTGTATACATTTTAATTGACAATACATACATGACAAATAATCACGTTTCAAAAAAATTAAAACAAATTGTTCTTAAATATTATATTTCACACGTTTTGACTGATTCTTTTCACTGACATTTATTTCTTAAGGAAAACAATTATAGTTTAGTATGCAGACCATTTCGTTTTAAAACTTCACCATATTAGTGCCTCTCGTAGGATCGCCAACTTGACTATGAACCAATCATAACGTTTCATTTCCTTTATTTCTTCGACATTATTCATTAAATACAACATTTGATTGGTCTATAATCTAGATTATTTGTTTAAAATCTAGGTCAAAACTGGCGGTAATCACCTTCGCCGAACAAGTCACGAAACAAAAAACAGAACCTTCACAATGTTATCAATAGTATCTGCCTACACAAAATGAATAACGAATCTACGTAATAGAATATTGAACGTACAAAACATAACAAAGAATGCACATAAGACAACACAACTCTCACAGAACATAAAAATGAGTGCAATTAGCATAATAGACAAACCATATAAAATAATAAAAATATATATAATGCACAAACCATATTAAAATATTTATTTACCTTAATAAAGGATGTACATAACATAATTAAGAGTGTACACAATATTATAATAATCCGTATTCTAAGACAGATGAGGTGTTCCATACATCGGCATCTTGGCAGATACGTTGTGGAAGATTTAAACAAAATTTGGAGCTTAACTTGAATATTTGTTGTAAAACAATGTGAATAGAATACGTTTTATGTTATTTTCAGTTCGTTGACATTCAGGTTGAACACCTCTCGCGGCATATTTAGGCTGAACATCTCTCATGGCATATTTAGGGTGAACACCTCTCGTGGCATATTTAGGTTGATCACCTCTCGTGGCATATTTAGGTTGAACACCTCTCGTGGCATCGAAACTGGTACCTGGCATGATATAATCGTTCGGTTGATCGAATAAGGACCCGCCTATTTACCAATGAGTATATTACGTATTTATGGAAAGTCCCCTCAATTCAATTCAAATGTTAATTGCAAATTCGGGCCAACGGCCCATACACAATATATATACATGTATACAATTCACAAATTACGATTGTGTTAAGGATATCACATAATCAAATTAACAATTATGCAAATAAACAATCATATGCCCTATCTACAAACAAAATATTTATATACAAATTCGTTTTACATTAAGATTGCAACAATCAAACATGTTGCAAGTTATATAAGGCAACACTTGTCAAACTTATAAACAGGACAATCTTCTCCTTTTTTTCATATTTTTATTATAGTTTTGTCTGAATAATAAACATAAATGTTGTTGGGTTTTTTATAAGAAAATGTGTCATACTCTATCGTTCGTTTACATGGCGTCAGTCTATACATTCTCTTTAACTCTCTATAGATATTGTTCAAAATGCTTTCAGTTTTTAAACGTATTTGAAATTGCTAATTGAGTATGCAATGCGATATTATTTCCAATAGTATATGCAAATATAACGAATGTATTAATTGCGTGATGAAATGAAACGACAATACGGACTAAAAGGTTTTTAATAGAACTGACAGACGCATGCGTCGATTGATTATATATCTCCCAACACTCATAATTGCGCAACACATTTAGGCTGCGTAATGACAAAATGTGTCTTAACCTCTTTTTTAGCATAGACAAATCTGCGACAGACAACTTTAACATATCTAGGAAATCATACTGAATATTCCATAAATGAGGGGCTTTTTTAACGGACTAGTAAACGTTATGGGAAAACGAGAAATTATTTATCATGAGCAATGTCATCTTTTCCACAATGTATGAACAAATCGTCTACAGCAAACGCTTCTATAAATCATCTGATTGTGGAGTGGATAGTGTTAAATCGTTCAGTTTAAGTGTCGTTTTATGTTAAACATTATATGTTACGCAATTCGGTGAAAAGTGGTTCTGGAAGGCCTTTGAGCAATGGCTATTGTTTTTGTTCATGCAAAGTATATATATATATAACATGTCTGTATAACTGTCCTAAATGGCCTTAGGTTGGTTATCCCAGAGCACCACTCATTTACCTCTTTCCCAAATCTGCAGCAGACGACCTAGAAAGCATGTTGGCAAAACCCCGGAAAATCTATATAAATAAAGGTATAAATATTGCAAAATGTTAAAAACATTGTTTTAAGCAATTTATTCTTGTGCCACCATGATTTAAAAAAATAATTATGGTGCAGAGCGTCCGAAAGTGTCTATATGAGGAAAATGGTTAAATTGAAGTCACTGTGCCATTTCAGTAATATATATATCGCATGGATCCTGGTGCCCGGCTTCATTCCATTCCTAAAACATCTCGGTGACGCAAGAGTAAAGCGGTAAAGCCGGAGACAAGGATTCGAAACTCGGTCGGGTCATACCGAAAACATGAGAGTAGTTGAGATTGTATGAATACTGATGCGCTGGTGTAAAGATAAGCCTGCTTGCAGTTCCGGTAATTTACGCAGGAAACGCCGTGATATGACAGAAAGAAATATTATTGGAAGCGGCATAAACCGCCATTCAAACAAACACAAATTCTTGCAATCCTAAACCAGCATTCAATGCATCATTATTTTCAAGCCGTTGGGTACCCTCCACGTTTATTATCCATTAACTATTTTTTTGATATACGTTTTCGACTTTCAGGATCTTCTTGCTGGACTTTGTTTATTCTTGAGCAATTTAAAAAGTTGAAGATGGATTCCAAGAATACCACCGTTTATTCATAATTCCTCTGCCGAGCCCCATTAGCTCAGTCGGTAGCGACGAGGGCTGTCATTCCAGGGGTCGTGAGTTCGAATCCCGGCTCGGCCAACATTCTTTCTGACATTTGACAAAAGTCAATGCGACATG
>JAUELF010280663.1:0-10446 GCA_031471495.1 Clinocardium nuttallii | reverse complement strand
GGCTTCCAGAGTGTTAACAAGATTTTCCACAAATTTGACCTGGTGACCTAGTTTTTGACCGGATATGACCCAGTTTCAAACTTGACCTAGATATCACTAAGACAAACATTCTGACAAAGTTTCAACATGGGCAAGACAAAAATATAGCTTCCAGAGTGTTAACAAGATTTTCCTTAAATTTGACTTAGTGACCTAGTTTTTAACCCACATGACCCAGTTTCGAACTTGTCCAAGATTTGATGGAGATGAATGTTCTGATAAACATTCATGAAGATTGAATGCAAAATGTAGCCTGTAGAATGTTAACAAGGGCAAATGTTGACGCCGGACAAAATGTGAGCACAAAAGCTCACCTTGCACTTCGTGCACAGGTGAGCTAAAAATCAGCGCAATATACACTGACGACTTTTTTCATATGTCTCAACTCCGTTTCAAAACTGGCATATAATCATTTAATGTAAAACACGGATACATTTTCGTTGCAATCATTATTTATTTTACTGAAAAAATCACATTTACAAATCATCAAAGCAATATTCAACGTTATTTCAAAACATGCATAGTGTTTACATATCGTCGCTAACGACTGAGCTACCGAGGCTCGGCTCTCAGTTGCATTACCCCTTAAGACACCTTTTCTCGCATGCAAACAAATAATGAAAACATTCTTTTAAAACGAGAAATTGCTGTTATTGACCAATTTCTCCTTATTTGACAATCATATAAAAAATGTACTTTCATTTAATATATCGTCATATTTGTGTCTTTATTTTCAAGGTCTTTTGCTTCAGTATTTAAATAGCAAGGAAATAAAACAACAAAACAATTTTTTTATAACATATCCGAATTAAAACAAAATATTAGAATGTACAAACAAAAAAATGTGGATCTACCACTAGACATAAATAAAATATCACAAAATCCCTACTTATTAACTGCATGCGTTTATCAATCATCAACCTTTTCACTCAGGGTCTTGTGCAATTTGTCAACAGTGTATGTTATATATTCCAAAGGCTAGAATTGAATTTTGTAGAAAATCACATTCATATTCTGGTCTAAGACTGTGGAATCAGATTCCTTTACATGTAAGAACCTCCAAAACATTAAACAACATACTTAAGTTGGTGGTACTCAAGTGGGAAGAATATTATTTCAGTGTTGACCATGGATATATGTTTACTCCAACATTTTAAACTGAAAATTACTCTTCACTTTTCATAAATTGTGTTTGTCTACATGTATATTTATATACTCATTTTCATGTTGTTTGGTTTCATTATTTGTTTGTTGCCAGTTTGTATGTATGTATAATTGATTGTTATAACTGTAAATGTTCCAGAGGCCCACATGGAAGACTGGGTAAACCCAAATGTGCTGCCTCTGTAAATAAAGTTTAAATTATCTTTTTTCTCACAGAAAATTGTTGAAAGAGATGTTAGAACATACTCATTTGTAAATATTAAATTATAAAACAAAGCTGACAACGGAATAAGGGTAAAGGTTACATTACATTGTATACAATAAACATATAATACTGTTTAGTAAACAAATCTTATTACATCTTCACATTTTTACTTTCACTTGTTTTAAGATTGTTCTCTTTTCTTCAGTTATTTTCAATTTGTCGGAATCTAAAAAGGCATACCTGAAATTGGATTATCTTAGCCAAAATACACACAAAAACAACATTCAGAGCTTTAAACTCTTTCCCCACATACAACAAATATGTTGCATAATGAGCAATATCTTCTTCTGCCTCAATATTTTCAAGCGTAGTCTGCTGCAGATGCTTCAAAATGCGTCTTCATGTGGTAATGGGTTAATAGCAGTGGGAATCATGATTGCATACCTATGAGGTCTTGTACTAGTACTGGTCTTGGCCATTCACCTAATATTATCAGAATTCATGTACGCTGACCAGAGGGGATCCCCACTGATCTTAAAACCCTAAAGATTGGCTTTTCAGTTGAGTGGTTCAGATTTGTCAATAAGATCATAGTAATGTAATTACAGACATTTAGGAGATACCACTATCAGTATTTATATATTAACACTTTTCCACGTGCAAACAATCTGCAGCAGATGACTTTAAATGAAAGTGTTATTATTGAATTGTTAGTATATTGGCAAATGGAGATATTGCTTGTTATGAGCGATTACCCCTTTTTACACAATGTTTTCAAAAGTCATCTGCTGCAGAAGCGTCAAAACGTGGAAAGGGTTAATGGAAAGAACTATTAGCTGTGTGCTAGAAATCTTTCTAACATGCAGATGTATTTTTACGAATCTCAAAGTATTAGTCTGCAAGTTGGAAAGAATCATGATTACAACTTGCAATAGTAAATAGATTCCATAGTATTGATTTTGCCATCTAAAGATCATTATTAACCCTTTCCTTCATAATACACAAAGAACAGCAGGAAAACACTGTAGATATAGGAGATATTGATCATGATGAAATATTGCAATATTACTCAAACTGTTTTTTACTCTGTACAAAAAGCCAATGTTTGTTGTTAATGTTGTTCAATCATTTCACCATACTACATTATGTTACATCTAGAGAAGGTCACATACCACATCATCCGCAGTCAATATAATGTGTATCTATATCATTAATAAAAAAAATAACATATTTCTTATGCAGGTACATGTACATTCAAATTATGACAAATATAGCAAATATACTTCAGACTAAAATAAGTAAACTTGTTGTTTTTTCCTTCAACGTTTAGGAATAAGACATGATTAAGCTGAAGTTAGTATATGTTGCATTAAACCATTTTTGGAAATACTGTTGGAAAATGTTAAATTGCTGATAATACAAAGAAGAAATTGTTCATAATGTGCCATTTCTACCTTTGTCACAATGTTTTAAACTCTTTTCAATAATTATACTTTCAATTATAGGGATTTACCATATTTTTCTCTAGATGTTTTCTAATTCATCTGCTATAGATGTGTCTAGTGTGAAAAAGGGATAAACATGTGACTCTTAATGGCACCAAACTTCTTAAATAAGGCAGTACATGTTATAACTTTAAAGCATTATGATAAAAAGAGCAATTGCTCAATAGGAACATTTTTTTCTTCACCCAAAATATTTACAACTCTGCCATTAGCAAATAGTTTTACATTCACTTTCCACCATGTTGACACACTAACAGTAGACAACTTTTAAACACATCATGGCAAAAGAGGAAAATATAGCAATTTCTCCTTTTGCCAAAATGTTTTTACCTCTATTCAATAATTACACTGTTATTTGAATAGAAGTTTGATATTTCTGCCTATATGTTTTCAAAATCTACTGCTAATGATTTGCTGTTAGTGGAAAAGGATTAAAAATACATGGTACAAAAAAGCATATAAAATAAAAGGTATTATAATTAACTTCAAGGAAACTCAATAACACTCGTAACTCAATAACAATTTGCATTAACATGTAAAATTCTTGATCCATGATTTCAGTTCTTTTTTCTTGCAAAAACAATGCATATAAACCCTTCCTATCATACAGATGCAATTGTAACTTCTCTTGTTTACTTTCATTTACAGTGATTGTCCATAGTTTTGCCATTACTTGTTCAAAGTTGTCCATGCAGATTTCATGCATATAGGAAAGGGTTAAACAGTAGGACGATTTAAAATTTCTGGTCCCCGGTTTGTTTTTCATACAACATGCTATATGCAGTCACCCATGTGTGGACACAGTGCTTATAGAGAATCGTTTCAGGGAAACCAGGAAGAATCTGTTCAAGCAATTTTCTATCTTGATCATCACTGTATTCCTTCAACCAGTCTCGTAATCTGTAATATAAAAAAACCATTAGACATCAGAGACATATAAATAAATACATGTATTTAGAAAATCCAACCATTAAGCATTTCTGTGCCGTCTGATCTTCCTCTGCACTGTTTTCCAACAAATAGACGCTTTCTGACGCCTGCAAAACGAGCAATATTTCTACATTTGTCATAATGTTTTAAACTCTTTAAATAATTTAACCTTTATTTATGGAGATTTTTCATATGTTTTGGAAGTCATCTGCTGCGAATTTGTTGTATATGGGAAAGGGTTAAGCAGTATTCATTTGGATCCTTAGCATGGATGCACAGTCAGGTCCTGTTCCACATGTTTTATAAATACATGCAAGGATGGTTTTCCTGGATCACACTTATTAAAATATCATTAATTAACTTTGGAAGACGATATTATTGCATTTATGATTATACTTGTTTGATACGCTTGTATCACAAATCTCTTTAAGTTAATGTTATTGTAACCATGTATTTACTACACAACTTTCAACCAGTGATATAACTTGTAATATATGTCTTACCATTTTTCTAAAAAGATTCCAAAGATACTTGTGAAAGTTTAATCTTTTCCCAGGTGCAAACCACTTTTGACCCCTCAAAAGCAGCAGACAACTTTTAAGACATATAGGAAAAAATGTGGAAAACGTCTATAAATAAAAGTGAAATTATTGAATTGAGTTGACAACCTTGTGGCAATGTAGAAAATTCTCTTTTGACCACAATGTTTTAAAAAAATCCTCAGATGCAGAAGTGTCAGAAAGCGTCTGTATGTGGAAAAGGGTTAACTAACACTCTACAAGTGATTTATGCTTTACCATTAAATGATAAATCTCTGTTGCAAACTTACTTGTGATCTCTTGTATCTACATAACTAACACTCTACAAGTGATTTATGCTTTACCATTAAATGATAAATCTCTGTGGCAAACTTACTTGTGATCTCTTGTATCTACATAACTAACACTCTACAAATGATTTATGCTTTACCATTGAATGATAAATCTCTGTGGCAAACTTACTTGTGATCTCTTGTATCTACATAATCTTCGTCATCCCTGTTTTCTCTGACAGCAACTCTTAAGAGAATATACTCATGAAGTGTGGACACAAGTTCACTCAACTTGTCAATACTGATGGCACTCATGAACTCTCGAAACTCACTCTCTTTTTCCTTTGGTAAGTCCTTTTGGAAATCTGAGCTTACACTTTCACATATATTCTGAAATATAAAATGATCATTTATAGTATATGGAGGTCATCAACCATTGATCTATTGAGATGAAAATTCTATCACATGTGTTATTACGCATGTTCATCAAACAAATGATTCTGCAAAAGTTTGTTATTGGTGGGTAGAGTTGTGAGTGACTATGATTCTTGTATTAAACCCTCAATGGTAAATATATCATAGGTCATTTCTCATTATTGACGCAATATTTGGGTAAAAGTAACTGCGTTTTTTTTACAAGAATGTGAAATATGTGGTGACGCCATTTCATATTGTAAATGCGACTGATAACACACCAAGGAAGCTATTGTTTTTCTCTTCCCCTGATTGTTTTATGAATCTTCACATTTTGTGTGATATAAAATATTTCAAATAATCTGCTCCATTTAACAGGTGAATATGAATTTCCTTTTATACTGTTGCCATAATGTTTTTAAAACTCATCTGCTATGGAAGTATCACAATTTGTCAGTATCATGGAATGGTTGAATGCCCAATTCCAGACAGGACTTTCATAACCAAACCTGACCAGGCATTCTATATAGAAACCACCCACAGGGCATTTTCCACAAGTGTAGATCCAGATCAACATGTGCATCCACACGGATTGATCATCTGAAGTAATAAATAAAAAAACCTTTTCTTCTGACAAGAAAATGAGTTGAAACACAAAATAGAAACAAAGCAACGCACCTCTATTGGTTGTCTATGTTCAGCCATCTTCTTCGATTTTTCAAGAGCCAAAAGCAGCCACAATGCTTGTATATGCTTGAAGAGACAAGACTGTCTAGCCTGTAAAGAAAGGTTATATGGTAAATTATTTAAAAGTAACTTTACAATGTCCAATTTGAAAATAATTGAGCACAACATATTTTGTTCATTGGGTAAACGACCCTCTACCATGATTGTTCCAATTTAAAAACATGGCCGCCAGATTACAGGGCTCATTTTCCTTGAAGGTAACTTTACAATGTTTATGACTATTTCCAACATGCAGACACACATTTTGAGTCATTTGCAGCAGAAACTTGTAATATTGTAGTAAAAATATCAAATGTTCATCATGAGAAATATTTCATTTTGTTAAAGGGTTTTAAAATCCATTTGATGTTGATCTATTTATCTATAGAGTTTTTTCAAGCGTATTTTTCCATAGATGCTTAATGCAGTTGAGTTTACCTTATTTTCAAAGCTATTTCAGTCTAATCAAGTGCTGGAGTATTGTTGTATGCCATTGTGGGTAGGACTAAATACACTTTACCTTGTTTTCAAAGCTATTTCATTCTTATCAAGTGCTGAAGTATTGTTGTATGTCATTGTGGGCAGGGCTAACTGCAGTTTACCTTGTTTTCGAAGCTATTTCATTCTTATCAAGTGCTGGAGTATTGTTGTATACCATTGTGTGTAGGGCTAAATGCAGTTTACCTTATTTTCAAAGCTATTTTAGTCTTATCAAGTGCTGAAGTATTGTTGTATGCCATTGTGTGTAGGGATAACTGCAGTTTACCTTGTTTTCAAAGCTATTTTAGTCTTATCAAGTGCTGGAGTATTGTTGTATGCCATTGTGGGTAGCACTAAATGCTGTTTACCTTGTTTTCAAAGCTATTTTAGTCTTATCAAGTGCTGGAGAATTGTTGTATGTCATTGTGTGTAGGGCTAACTGCAGTTTACCTTATTTTCAAAGCTATTTCATTCTTATGAAGTGCTGAAGTATTGTTGTATGTCATTGTGGGTAGCGCTAAATGCTGTTTACCTTGTTTTCAAAGCTATTTCATTCTTATCAAGTGCTGGAGTATTGTTGTATACCATTGTGTGTAGGGCTAAATGCAGTTTACCTTGTTTTCGAAGCTATTTCATTCTTATCAAGTAACACAACATTTTCTTATGATATTGGGGTGACAAACCGTTACAATGCTTTATAAGCGAACTACACCGTTGCAGCAAGGAGTGGGCATTGAACCATGGATGCCTGGATGATATGAAGTACCAAAGGTCCATGCTGGCCCTATATCGCTCACCAAAGTAGATAGAACTTCAATAGTTTTAAAAACTTTTTTACTATATATATAACAAAAAAGAGCTCCACCCCCTGGTGGACATGTTTATTACTAGATCAGACTAATTTAAACAATGTTTGTAGAAGGTAGATGTAGGAACATTTGTGCATTTTTTTCTCCAAATCTGGCCTTTGCTTTAGACAAAAGATTTTTACCATATAAAGAAAATGAGCCTTGCCCTCTGGCAGCCATGTTTTTCAGTGGATTGGAACAATCATAGTAGAGGGTCACCCAATGAACAATCAATTTTGTGCTAAATTATTTTAAAATCAACTAGTACTTTTCAACAGTAACTTTTTAAATTTCCCTTGCCATGTTATTAAATTCTTTAAGCAAAAAAAAAATATCTAGAAAGACTGGAAGATTTGAAGTATATATGAAAAAAGATGAAAACACTGTGGGAAAAGTAGATTTGATTTTCTCTTATTTTCACATTGTGCTCATAAGCTGTATGTTGAAGAGGATCGTCTGTAACGGTGAATAGATACTTTTCTGGATTTATTTCCATGTAGTTGCATCAAGGTTGCAAGTTTTACAAGATAAGTGACTTGACGGGAAGGATCTACTAGGGTGGAAAGATATATCAGAGCTCTAAATAAGGAGCATTTTGCTTGTTTTAAAACCCTATGTTGTGTGTACTCAAAAGAATCGTCTCAATGAGATTCTTTTGAGTACCCACACCATAGGGTTTGGTTGGATAATAAGAGAGATATTGTAGGGAAAAGAGCTAAATACTCCTTCTTATCTGGATTTTTGTATGCATACCTTTTAGTACTTGGTTTGGGTTCTGCTTCTTCCACCTTTTCCTTTTCCACCTTTATTTCTTTTTTTACAGGTTCAACTGGTTCTCTTTTTAACTTTTTACGAATATTTTCTCTCCGTTCCTCCTTTTCTTTAGATTCTTCAGCATCCTGAACCAAAGTTGATAAAGAATTACTAATAGAAACACTGAAACAAATTAACTGTACTAGGTGTATCAGGCGTCTTGCTGTATGAGCAAGTGTCTCAACAGGGCCTTCATGGGTCGACTACATTAAGTTGAAGTAAAATGTTATCCCTATGAAAATTGGAAGTCTATATCAACTACAGACACGCAAAATGGCTAAAATGTAGTTATTGTCTCTTTAAAGTCACTTAACCTTTGATTGAAAGAGAGTATGTCATTCATTAACAGACAATACATTTGAGCACACTATTTCCATGTAATGAATTCTCATTTCCAATGAAACAAGCATATTTAGAATAAATGTCAGTCTATATGAGCCATCCTGCGAGAAAACCAATGTTATGGCCTCTGCCTGATGTATTGACCCAGATCAGACTGCACAGTCAGCACAGACTGACCGGGGGGCCAACACATTCAATCTCAGGGGGATTGAGGTATAGAGTAATGATTCCTAAAACAGAAAATCCTCAGGAGGAGAAAAGTGTCTATCCAGGTAATTGATACTTTACATGGAGTCCTCAATGTTGGTTTTCCCGCGGGACAGCTCATCTGTTGCGTATACATGAATACAAAAAATAATAGAACTGTAGCTCCACCAGTTTGATGCCAGTTTTAAATGCTGCCATAATAGATAGTCAATAAGGCGACAAATCACAACATGCTGCTCATATCATTTCAATAACTCTTTCCCTCATACAACAATTCTGCAGCAGACGACTTTGAACATATATTGTCAAAAAATAGAAAATCTCTAAAATTCAATGAAACATATGTCTAAAAGTGGAAAACATTGTGGCAAAAGGAGAAATAGCTCGTTTTGAGCAATTTCTCCTTTTGTTACTATGTCTTTTCAAAAAGCCATCTGCTGCAGAGGCGACAGAAAGCATCTATATGAGGGAAAGGGTTAAGAAATAAATCGGATCTTACATCTTCTGAACTTTCAAGGGTTCGTTTGTCTTCTTTCCCTTTTTTCGGACTAACTTCTTCCATCTCTAAGGCAGGAACGGCACTCAACCTCGGATCATTAGTAAGATCATGACTACTCTTGCTCTTTCCTTTCCAGACCTGTTATAAAACAGAACATGCAATTTCTCCTTTTGCCACAATGTTTCTCCTTTTTGTCAGAGGTTATCCATTCAATTATAGAGATTTTTTATTTTTTGACAAAAAATGTTCAATGTTGTCTGCTGCAGAATTGTCATATGAGGTAAAGGGTTAATTCTTTCCATCATACAACATATCTAATTCTGCAGCAGCCAACTTTGAATAGATACAGGCAAAAATATAGAAACGATGACCTCAAAATTAATATAGGTCATGGTACTGGTTATGCCCAACCTTCCTGACAAGTTTGATCACTGTAGGACTAAGACTTATCAAGTTATAAATCAGACAAGCTTTAGTCTATCAACTGTCTGACTGACATGTGCTAAGCAATATACCCCCTCTTCTTCGAAGGGAAGCATAATAATCAAATAGAGTTGAACCATGTTTTCAAAAGTTTGCTGCAAAGCCTTAAGAAAGTGTCTGAATTTAGGAAAGACGTAAAACTTTTTCTTTGATTCAGATGTCATTTGATGTTTTTGTAGCAGAAACTTTTAGTAAATAGGACCTATTCTTCTCTTTTCAACAATATCTATAAATTATGCTGTTACATTGTTTTCCTCTGTTTTCCAGATTATTTCAAAGTCGACAACACTAGGTAAGCAGCTAGCAGTTTTGATGGTGAAAGAACCATTTGCATAATGTGAGGAATATCCTAACTTGACCTGTGACAAGTCAAATACAGAATTTTAAATATCTTAACATTAGTGTCCTAGATCTTAGATGTAAATAAAATTGTATGTGAGTTTCCTTTTAGGATGGAGAGAACCCAGTATTAAGGCACCACCGTAACATCTTCAAATGTTGTACTGCTCTTAACACTTTCCCTCATATAGAAGCTTTCTGACACCTCTGCAGCAGACAACATCTTAAAACACTGTGGCCAAACGAAAAATTGCACATAAAGAGCATTTTTCTCCTTTTTCCACAATGTTTTCAACTTTATTAAAAAAATATGATTTCATATATAGAGTTTCCATATTTTCAACTAGATGCTTAATTGTTTATAGGAAAGGGTTAAACAAAGGGTGTTAGAGCTTTTCGTCGTTTCTAGGGGAAAAATTTAACTGTTGTCAGAGAAAAAGAGTATAAGATTTTATTTGAAAATCTTTCTTTATCACATAAATACCCTTATTTTCAACTTGAGAACAAATGACGGAACAACGATATCCAACGTGTGTGATAACAAAAACCGAATTGTATTCATATGCGCCGCATTTGCATACACAACATAAACAAACATGGCTGACCCAGTGGCGAATACACATTTCATGGTGGATTAAACA